>MDKI01097700.1:0-22594 GCA_005239505.1 Nicotiana paniculata
GGGCTTAGTTTGGACATTTATATAGTTTAGAGGAGGTGAGTTCCGGGCCATCCGATCAATTTCGATCAATGGCCAAGATTCAATTGATTAAACCAAATGGGGTCGTTTGGAAGGGTGTTGGGGCAGGCCGGGTAAGGGGGTTTTGGGCCTGGGTTGTTCGAGTGTGTAGGGATTGGGTTTGGGCCTGAGTAGTTTCAAGCCCAGGTCCAAAATTGGTTTTTCTTAATTAATTAAACTAATTAATCTAAATAAGTTCAAATCTATTTTAGTCCAAAAATTTAGCAATTACTTTTTAACCTTATTCTTCATCTATTTACATATTAATTAAGAATAAAATAACCAATTATATATTCCTAATTAAATCTATGATTTATCGAATAAAATGATTAATTTTTTTTAGTAATTAGTTATTAAAAACTACATTACGAGTAAAAATCACATGCTCATAGTCACGATGTTGGCTAAACATGTCATATATTCAACAACCCTGAGAACCTTGGCGTTGATTTGCTTGGTAACTTCCTCTTTGATTTTCAGACTCATATCAGGCTTGAACTTTCTGAGCTTTTGCTTTATCGGCGGGCACATTGGATTGGTCGGCAGCTTGTGAGTCACAATGGTCATACTTAGACCAGTCATGTCATCGTACGATCATGCAAATATGTCTTCATATTCTTTCAAGAATTGTGTGTTTTCCCCTTTCTCTGATGGTGATAAATGACTGCTGATGCGAGTTTCTTTGACAGTTTCTAAATCTCCCAGGTTGATTATCTCGGTTTCGTCCAGATTGGACTTAGGCTTGTTTTCAAAATCCTCAACTTCTCTGATAATTTCATCGGGTATGACATCCTCTTATTCTGAATCACTTTCCTTTTGTTGCGTTGTCTCATTGCATGTCAGAGTCATTGGTTCATCAAGATAGGAAATAGTAATGCTGTATAGATAAAATAATGAGAGAAACGATAATAAACAAATACAGATACATTGAAACGTAAAAGTGATTTTTGAGTGTTTTGGAACATTGGAGATTTTATTGAAAAATGCAAGAATGGAAAAGGCGAAAAGGAAATCATTAGCAAAAATGAAATAAACAATGCTTGTTCAGCCTTGCTACCTCGGGGCTCGCCGAGCCCTGGATGGTCTGACAGTCCAATTTGATCCCTTACTCACAGCTTGGACGGTAGGGCCTTCCTCCTCAACAATAACACAACAGTCCACGTCACCATCTTCCAGGAATAGATTTTTCAAGGCTGCCAATGCTTCTTCTTCCTCTTACCCCCATACTACATCGGCCTGCTGGAGGGTCTGCTCCATATGTGGTATCAACTTTTCCAATGGATAGTATGGGCTGCACCATGGTGGTGACCAGTTCTCGTACTCTTGCCATGTGTATTTGTATCCCAACCCAAAAGTGGTGCCGTAGTGCTTCAACTGTATTGGTTTGGAAATCCCCTGAAGATTCCTACCGAGTCCTCTGCCAGGCTCGTATCCACTCCAGTTCAGTATTCTCTCGATCTTACTCTCCCACCATTTGTCTTTGTTTACTGCATTGATCCGTACAATGTAGTGGTGGGTTTCCCCACCCAACCTTCTTCTACCTTCAATCACCGGGATGGTATGGCGACTATAGATAGGATTACTTCCGACTCTATGGATGATCACCTCCTGGTGGTTCCATTCAAATTTTACTAATTGATGCAATGTTGATGCCACAACCCCAGTGGCATGTATCCACAGACGTCCCAACAACAGGTTGTAGGATGCCAATATGTCTATCACCTGAAATTCAACCTCGAACCATGTAGGTCCCATATGCAGGCAAAGACTGATTTCACCAATGGTAGACCTCTGAGAACATTCGAAAGCCTTTACATTCATAGATCCTTCTTTGATCTCATACAAAACCTTTCCCAAGTTCTTGAGTGTTGTCAACGGACAGATGTTGAGGTTGGATCCCCCGTCGATCAGAATCCTGGTGATGAAGTAGTCCTCACATTGCACAGTGATGTGCAGTGCTTTGCTATGACTTAGCCCTTCATGCAGCAGTTCTTCCTCGTGGAAAGTGATCTTATGAATCTCCAGTACTTGACCTACCATATTGGCCATTTCTCCACTAGTTATGTTATTTGGCACACATGCTTCGTTTAGCACTTTCATCAAAGCGTTACTGTGTGTCTCTAAATTCTACAGCAATGACAAAATGGAGATCTGGGCTGGAGTTTTGTTAAGCTTATCGATGACTGAGTATTCCCTGTCCTGCACCTTCCTCCAAAGATCATCTGGGCCTGTCTCAATGACGAGTGTCCTGTTGGAAGCATTCTTTCTAGTCTCTGCCAAGTTTTCAGGTGTATAGACCCTGCCGGTCCTTTTCATCCCCCGTGCAGCACCAGCTTCTTCTATCTTGACTTTACCTTTCCTTCTTGCTTCAGCAGTGTAATCCCAGGGTACATCCTTGTCATGGAAAGGTTGCGTGGTTGACACTGTCACTATGATTGGTGCAGCTACTTTCACTTCAAATGGAATGGGTGCCTTATCAGGCGGCATAACTTCAACCTCGAACGACAAATGTGTGTTTGCAGGTGGTGCCGTTTCAAACTTGAATGGGAGTGACGCATTTACCTCGATGTCTCCGGATTGATGAATCTGGACTATGATGGGATTAAGAGTGACTGCTGGCTTCTTTGGGTCATCACCTTCTATAATTAACCCGATCGACCCCGTTGGGTCCCAATCTTCTTCTATCGCTATCATGTTGACACCCCTATGGTCCGGAAGTAGATTGTTGCGAACATTGGGAGCATCTTCCTTTTCTTGGATGAACTTGTTATCAATCATATACTGGATCTTATCTTTCAATGAGCGACATTCATCAATTGTATGCCCCTTCATGCAGGAATTATATGCACAAGTCTTGTTTGGATTGACCCATTGAGATGGATTTTCAGGGGTTGTAGTAGGGATAGGAGTGACACAACCAACAACTTTTAATCTTTCATATATCTGGTCGATAGGTTCAGCAATGGCAGTGTATTATTTAGGAGGTCTACGATCAAAGTTGGGTTGAGGTCTCGGGAAATTTTGGCGAGCAGGGGGTGATTGGAAGCGAGATGGCTGAGAGTTGTAGGTATGATAAACATGAGCTGGTTGGGAATTTCTGGGGGAAGTAGGCTGATATGTATGCGGTGGAGATGGATGATATGTTGGTGGAGGTTCTAACTGATAGGTGGGCGAGGGTGCTTGATAGGTGAGTGGGGAAGTTCAGTATACCAACGGGGATGTGGGTCCTTGTGCTACCATTACCGTTCCGGCATCTTTTTTCTTGGATATACCACCAGACTGCAAGGCTTTGTTGGTGGCCTGTAGTGCCTCAAAGTTAGTGACCATTCCACTCTTGATACCTTCTTCAATTCTCTCACCCAGCTTGATGATGTCAGAGAATTTGTGGTTCTCAATCACCATTAGCCTCTCATAATTCTGTGGGTCCTGTGCCCGGACGAAGAATTTGTTTATTTGTTCTTCATCTTGGGCAGGCCTGACCTTGGCTGCTTCAGATCTCCAGCGAGCGGCATACTCGCAAAAAGTTTTGGTGGGCTTCTTTTTAAGGTTCTGGATGTAGAACACGTCTGGTGCATTCTCCGTATTGAACCTGAACCGATCCATGAAGTCTGATTCCATACTTACCTAGTCGGACCACTTCTTAGGGTTTTGGCTGATGTACCAAGATAAAGCATCTCCTATGAGGCTCTTTATGAAAAATTTCACGCGAATCTTCTCGTCTCTTCTACTCCAACCAATTTATCACAATAGGTCCTCAGATGGACCCTGGGATCACTTGTACCATCGTACATTTCGAACTTAGGAAGTTGGTAATCCTCTGGTAGTTCAACATCGGGCTGTATGCAGAGATCTTCGTAGTTCAACCCTTCGACTCCCTTGTTTCCTTCAACGCCCTGAACTTGACTAGTCAGCTTCTTGAGTTCCTCGGCCAAATTCTTAATGAGTATATCCTTCTCACTGGATTCAGGTGTGTAAGCAATGTGTTGGGTGGAGTGGGGTAGAGTCTCCATGTATATGGGGTTATTCTGATGACCTGGTGTTTATGCATATAGGTGGTCACTTGTGAATTTCTGTGGTTCTGGGATAATTAACGGGGTATTTCTTGGAGTGTGGCAAGTGTTGTGCTGGTGCTGTGGTGGGATAATTTGATTTTTTGGCTCCGTCTCATAACCATGATGGGAACATAAGGGTATATGCCTCTTAAACCGATCAAAACCAGGTGCGGAGCGTCCCTCGATCTGATGATGAATTCACCGGTAGGGAGCCATTCGAACATCCATTGAACTTGGTCCTCGGTCAAATTTTCAAAAAATTACGCCCATTGTGTAGCATTTTTCGGTTGAGCAAACCTGTCTGGGATGTAGGTCATCCTCTTAGGGTGATGGAAGGCTATATGATCATTCCATGACCTTCGTGGAAATTCTTGACGATATTGACTCCTTTGGAGATTCTCCAATAACCAAACCTGTAGTAGCAGATTGCAACCCTCAAAGTGTTTGAACCCCTTCTGGCAGCGGTCGAAGGCTCGGTATATGTCTGCTATGATCATAGGGTTAATAGTATATGTTTTCCCTTCGATCCCCTCCATTAAGGTTTTGGCTACCATAGCCAGTCTAGTATGAATCCTATCTCCTTTGCTTGTAAATACTATCATACCCAAGAAGCAAACAACGAACACAAAAACCCTACGGTGAATATGACCCAAGGAAGTAATAGAGAACTCATTGTGGAAAATACGATAGGATTTTCTATGGCCGTATCGTTCATAGAGATAGTCAAAAGGTATGTAGGACTCTGTCAGGCACTCTAAATCATCGTTCTTTTTCAAACCCATCATTTTCAGGAACCCCCTAGCGGCACGGTTTTCCGGCACCAACAAACCTGGGTTGTCCCAAGGTAATCCCGCGAAGCCCCCTATCTCCTCCAAGAGGGGGAGTCATTTCTATGTTGCCAAAATGGAACACAGACCTTTATCTGTCCCAGAACATAGTGGCTACTTCGATCAACATATTGTTTGGTTGGATATCCAGTAAAGAGGGAAAGTTTCCGAGGACCCTCTTAACATGGTATTTGTCACTTGGCGAAAGGTCTTCCCACCAATCCAGCAACAACGGGGTGGTATTCTTTGTACCATTCCGAACCTGGGGACTTCGTGCCTCATTTTCTGCAAAATAGATAAGGTTAGACCCTTACCCCCACCAGACCGACTATTTATACACTTATGATTAGCATACATGCATTAAGTTCTACAAATAAATGCACAAAACGTGATTGCGTCCGTTGGGATTATTAAAAACCCGATGGACTTTTGGATAAGGCTGTCGTAAAGGGTTATTGTGCGGACGACACATTAACCCAACTAGGTTTGACCATGATGCATGTATAATATAACAGAGTAAGGTTTCTTTGGGGTTTTATACTGGTACCCTCAAGCGGACAACTTGAGGGGGAAAGGCACGGAACCGTCGACTGCAATGCTGATCGACTAGTTATACTACAAAATAAGCCTTTCCGAATTTAGGGGTGATATAAAATGGAAGAGCCCAACCACTATCAAGTGTTGATATAGGATTTGTATAGGCACGAGTGGAATATGATGTTGAGCATGATTATGCAACAATAAATGAGCAATAAAAGCATGTTGTCATGTATTTGCACGTTATGAAAGCGGTAAATACAACAGTTATGATTGAAAAGCAGTTACAAAGGAAAACAAAAAGAAACATGTCAGTTTTGATTTTGAAAAGAACAAGTACTTGAAAGAGATAGATAATTAATTGCACATAAAGGGGAAAGGGAAAGGCCGCAAGTATTAACAAAGTAAAGACAAGTTCATAAAGCAGTTTGAAAGGGTAAAATCCTAGGTAAATCCCCAGCAGAGTCGCCATGCTGTCGCCCCCCCCCTCTTCTCCCTCTCCTTTCGGATCGGTCAGGGTATTTGACATTATTGGGACAACTCGTTTCCTTTTGGGAAAGGGGTAAGGGATTGAAGAGTCGCCACCTAAAGAATTAAGGTGCGTTAGGGCACCTACTAAGGGTCATTTACAAACACAGATTGGATAACCAGAGAGAGGTAAGGGCTTGAAATTACTTCAAGGGGAAGGTGTTAGGCACCCCTCAAAGTCCACAACTGTGGTTCCCAGCCAAACAAACTTTGTGAATTTAGACAAGTAGCAACTACGCAATTAAAATTTAAACAAGTAAAAGATTTTGAAAAGATTCACAGTCTAAGCACACATATGTGCTAAAGTTTTAAAAGATTTAAGGTCTAAAATACATATGCAAGATTTTGAAAGATTTGTAGTCTAAGCATAAATGTGTAGGGGGGTAGGGAAGTCCTGGTTATTCATCCTATAGGATCACATAAGTACAATTCCCGGTAATCACTCCTCGGAAGAACTACAGTGGCATTAGCTCACCGGTCATCATATCCATATCTACCCTTTCCGACCCCTTAGTGGTTATTAAAGCGAGTGTTGTTTAACGATCTCTATGCGTGTTGTTACCCGTTCCTTCTTAATGGCCCTAGAGGAATTTAGGACCTCTACCGATAGGCGGTTATAGACAGACCCCTAAGTTTAAAAGGAGAAAATACTAAGGCGACATGCAAGAACAAATAGGACTTTAGCAGATAAAACAGGAAAGAAGAAATTAAGAGGCTCAGGTTTACCTCCACAAATATTGCATGTAAACAACACGTCTCAAACACTAACAAGGACAGTATTATTAAGCAGGATCCTAAACATGATGTCTAAGTGAATATAAAAAAAAAGAAGATATGAAGTTTTATTTTATAAACCTAGAAGCAGGGGCCCTAATCAGTTTGCCTACTGATTTTAAGCCTGTTAACCATTAAGCAGTAAACAAAAAAGCAACAGTTTTCCAATTTTATAAAGATTGGTTACCTAAGGCTTTCCTAGGCGTGGGGGAATGCACAATAGTTATCAGAATTATTAAAACAGTTTAGAAGTTGTTTTACCTAAGGAATGTTGTTCTAAGTGTTGCAAAGACACAAGGGTTATTACCAGTTTTACTAACACAAGATAATCATATGTGAGACTGTCTTATGTTCCCTTTTTCATTCATCAGTAGTTTAGCTAGGTATGACTTAGTGAGATCCTAAAACAGGGTATCTAGTATGAACATTATAAAATGCAGAATGATTTATATGCAAAATTCCTAAAAAAAGCATGCTTTCTAAATGCATAGAAAGTTACAGCATGATTTAAGAATATGCAGTAGCAACAATTTTCATGTTAATGTTGTTATTCAGCCTAGAAGTAGGATTTCTAAGTGATGAAAATAATGTAAAATGAGATGCTGAAACAGTAAACCTAAGAACATGATATCTAATGCATGGCATGATTAGAATGTATTGGTCCTAAACATGGATTGAAATGCGCACAAAGAAATGTAAGCCTAAGGCATGGTTTCTACCCGTTGATATAGATAACCTATGTATTTACCCTCCCCTTTTCACTATCCATCCCCAGTATTCGTTCACAACAATTATTACAAACCATATTGAATGAATTACATAAGTAAATAAAGAAAAATAAGAAGTTACACTATAGGGAGCCTGAAAACAGGCCCAGATTTCCAGAACCTAAAATGCCTAAATATTTCATAGCCTTTCTCATATCGGGGTGTGTTAGAGTTCCCTAAGAACCCCAAGGGATCCCGGGCAGTGCTCACACCCAGATTTCACAACCATAATTGAGTAAGTGCAGTGTGGAATAGCTAGCTCTAATGCATCAGAGTTCAGAGGGATCTCATAGGGATTCCTAAGAAGTCACACATTAGAGGGGCAGAACTTAAGGACCTAAGAGTACAGTGAGATTGCTTTATATTGTTTTGAAAAGGTTTTAGTAAGAAAACAATGTTAAACTTGCTTGAAACAATTTTGTGAAATAAAAGAGGGAGTCAATCAGTAAAACAACTTTTGAAAAGAGAGAATTATATAATTAAACAAAAACAGATCAAACATAGAGCCAAAACCAAACTCAGCAATACTTAAAGAACACAGAACCAAAACAGGAAGAATAAACCTACACATAGGGGTGATGGGGATTGGACACACATAGAGCACATGTAGTGCACACATAGTTACAAGAGCATGAAAATTCTTATAGGGGTTTAGGGAATCAGCATATCATGAATCTCAGAACCAACACAGAATCAAACAACTTAGGATAGCTAACTGCTTTTCAGAAAAAGGTTCATGAAGATAGAAATTAGGGAAAACTTAAGTAAGGCAGAGTCACATTGAGGTATACTACAAAGGGGGTTCATAGGCAGGCTGATCCTAAGGGGTTGGACATATTCAGAAGCATGTTGATAAAGCAGTAAAGTAGACATATTAGTTATAGGTTGAACAATAAAACGACAGATAGAAACATATTAGAAACATGATAAACTGAGGCAGTAAAACAAGCACATTGGTTTGGGACTTGAATTGAAATCAGAACATACCCGTAAAGAAGATAGTCATCACAAAAGTAAAGGGATAGGAGAGAACAATAGTTAGCCTTGGCTTGCAGCCGACTAACTCAGAATAATAGTAAGTAACATAGAAAGAGAGCAGAAATTTTTGAGAGAGAGAGAGAGAGAGAGAGAGATTTTTGAACCAATGTGCTCGTGTGTTGTGTTAATGAAAGAGAAATGTATATATAGTTTGAAACTAGGTAGAGAATAAGGTAAAAATCAAAGTCATGCAGTGATTGGGAAATCAGAATCAATCAGCATAAAATCAATGTAAGTACTCCCTTCAATTAAGGAGTCAACTTCAAACGGTAATAGACATGTAATAAATAAGGAAAGATACCATGTGTGACTGGAATATAACACATAAGGAAACAATCTCAGCACATAGAAGTATAAAACATGTAATAGAGGCTAGGTTTAGAAAATCTAATTAAGGAATGTACTTAAAAAAAATTGATTGACAGCATAATCACCCATAAAATAAGGCAAGAAAATATTTTAGAGGTTGAAATCAGTAGAGAATGAAGGATATCAATCACAGGGAATTAGGGATTCAAATAGGAGTAGTATTGATTAAGGGGAATCAACACAAATTGCACGGAATAAACACATAATATGCAAGGAAAATGCAAGAATCAGAACCCTAATAGGCACAGTAAAGTAAAACTCACATAGAATCAGGGATCCAAACCGAAACATAGTACCGATGAACACAAACTTCTGAGAATAAGCGAGATAAACACATAATAGGCAGGAATAGGCAAAATCAGAAACCCTAATAAGGTAAAATCAGAGAAACTCTGAACGAATTCATAAATAACAGACATGCAAATGAATGAAATGAACAAATAAGCAAGAACATACTCAGAACCCATGATTAAGACTGAGAAACTTATGGTTTTGACATAATAAGTCAGACACAAGGGAAAAAACTTAAATAGACGCTTAAACATATTGAAATCATACAATAACACTTAAATCAGAAGAAGAATCATTTTTGAAAAGGGGTCAAGAAACCCTAGTTTGAAGACGAAGAGGCGTTTTAGCAAAAATCGGAGAAATCATTAAGGAAAACAGCAAAATAACTCAAGATATACTCAGATCTATTACAGGTCTAAGAAGTAAAGAGTTAAAAATAGGGTTTCAAAGATAGATAACCCAGAGATTAGAGAATCGGCATAGAAACCATAGAGTTGTAATGAAACAAGGCGTGATTCTAACTTACAAACGAAAAGTGGCCTTAGACAGGCCAGCGAACATAGACTCAAACCAGAGCCGGTCGGAATCCTTTGAAACCCTTTCAAGGATTCATAAAATCGAAGAGCCACGGAGCGTAGAAGGCCAGGACTGGCCGTAGAATGCATAGAAACATCACAAGGTGGAGTTTATGCCGGTGATGGCGCTTGAGAGCTAGGGTTTGGTTGAGAGGATTTGGGAGAGAAGAGAGGAGTGACGACGGGTGTGTGAGGGAAATGAGAGGTGTGTGTGTGGGGGGGGGGTAGTATCTTAGGTTATTATGAAAGGATGAATATGGTCCGTTGATCCGAAATGATCAACGGTCCAGATTAAGTGGGAATTGGGTCGAGTAGGCTAGTTGATTGGGCCTGGGGTATTTGGGCTAATTTAATTGGGTTTGGTGCTGGTTTAATTTAGGCTATAATTAAAATGAAAGTGGCTATTTTTTAAATACCCAATTCGAAATAATTAAAATAATTCGTAAAATAGCTAATAATTATAAAAAATGAATTTCATGCTAATTTAAAATAATTATTTAATATTTAAAAATTCAAATGACTAATTTCTTGTCAAAAATGGTAAACAAATTATATACTTTGGCTATAATTGCAAAATTATCGCAATTATAGCCGAAAGATGCTATTTTGGCTAATTATGAAATAATTTGGTTTAAATAGGGTCATACACAATAAAGTAAATCAATAAATGCTTTTGAAATTATTTGTGATGCGTGTAATTATTTATTGGAAATAAAATGCTAGATAAATTAGACAAAATATAGGAAAATTATGAAAAAATACCAATCGTTCTTAATGCATGATTTTGAAGGTACATATGCAATTTTAAAAAAATTTTGGGAAAAGTTGGGTATCAACATTTGGTATGCATGAACTCGTGAGAGCGCAAGGATTCTAGTTTTGTGATTTTTATCGGAATCCGAGTCGTGGGCCCGGGGGTTGGACTTGGCCAATTTCAGGATTTATCATGTAAATTGGATATTTTCGAGTGAGCTTTGTCCCTTTAGCGTATTTTGATGATATGAATCTGTTTTGAATAGATTCAGAGCGTGTAGAGGCTGAATCGAGAAGCAAAGGCATCGCTGAGTAGTTTTCTTCAAGTTTGAGGTAAGTAACCAACGTAAATCTTGACCTAAGGGTATGAAACCCCGGTATTTCATATTGTTTTGATAAATAAGGTGACGCACATGCTGGGTGACGGGCGTGTGGGCATGCATTAGTAGGGATTGTGACTTGGTCCGTCCCATAGTGACTATTAAGCCGCGTATTTGATTTGAAATCACGTGATACTCCGTATTCTAGAGATTTACACTATATTTGGGTTGTATTCCATGTTTAGGGCCTAGTGCCGACCTGTTTGGACCCTCAGGGATGTTTTACTACTATTTCTCACACTATTTTTGATAGAAAACATGATCTCAGTCATGATTTATACTCGATCATTTTCATTTCTGTTTCTCACCCTGTTTTCAAACAAATGAGAAATGTTTTGGGCTAAGTCCCTGTGATTGTGCTGAGATGTCCGAGTGGCTTGTGAGGGTGATGACTGAGTGAGGCCGAGAGCCGGATTTGTAAGGATAGTGATGGATCAGGCTGCACGCCGCAACATTATATACATATATACACATATATTGGGTCGGGTTGCACGCCGCATCGTTATATATATTGGATCGGGCTGCACGCCACAACGATTTGGGCTGAAGGATCCGCTTCAGAGTCTGTACACCCCTAGTGAGCGTTGTTGACTATTTATGGATCGGGCTACACGCTGCAGCGTTATATATATATATATAGGCCCGCACGCTGTATCGGTTATTATATGGCAGCTATTGAGCGTGAGTGCTGAGTGTGAGTGCTGATTGACTAGAGATGAGTCACGAGTGACTGAGAGGCTTGCCCGAGAGGATTTATATTGAGAGTGACATTGTGCCCGGGGGATTATGCTATGAAACTACTATTTTCACTCTTCTTTACATTTTTGCCTCTAAACGATAAATATTGAACCAATGTTTTATGTTAAATTTGGAAAAGGGAAAACTGGAGTTTTATGAAACTTACGGGACGTAGATCCCTGACTTGATTTATTGATTTCCATTGATGTTTATTATATGAGTTTACATGATTTTAAAAGCTCGTCACTGCACTCATGTCCTTATTTATATTTGTTACTTACTGAGTTTGTGTACTCACGTTACTCCCTGCACCTTGTGTGCAGATCAAGGTGCCCGGATCGAGTGAGATTTGATTATCCTCAGTGGAGCATTTGTCAGAGACTATGAGGTAGCTGCACGGCGTTCACAACCCCACCCTTCTCCTTCTTATTTTATCGCTATTTACATTTTTCCTAGACTTGTTGTATTAAGGAAAGCGTGTCAGATTCTATGTTCCATTTAGTTGCTCATGACTGTTGACTCTGGGTTTGGGGATTTTGGTTAACATATTTTCTTTGATTATCCGCATATTTTGAAATACTAAACGTGCAACATTTTTGATACATTTAGTTATTGTTTTAAATGGAAAGTTCTTTGTATTATGTTCAGTAAATTGGCTAGCCTAGTACCACGATAGGCGCCATCCCGACCAGTGTAGGATTTGGGGTCGTGACAAGTTGGTATCAGATCCTAGGTTACATAGGACTCACCGGTCATGAGCAGGTTCAGTAGAATTTTGCGGATCAGTACGGAGACGTCTGCACTTATCTTCGAGAGGCTGCAGAACCCTTAGGAAAAATCTCACATTTCTTGAATTCTTGTCATGCGAATCTATTAATTTTGGCAACTAAACTTCTATAGTTTCATTCTCTCACAGATGGTTAGGACACGCGCTACTGCACAAGGCGATCAGCCACCAGTGGGACCTATGAGGGGTCGAGGTCGCGGTCAAGGCCGTGGTAGAGGTAGGGGTGCAGCCTGCGTAGCTGTCAGGGCGGTACCTATAGACCCGCCTATTGTTCCATATCAGGTCCTAGCCCCAGATGCTCCAGTGGGACCAGCTCAGGCACCAGCTGTGACTATTGTTATTCCGGGTCTTTAGGAGACCTTGGCCTAGATTCTGACTGCATGCACCAGTCTTGCTCAGGCAGTCACTATTCCTACATCAGCCGCTACTTCTCAGGCTAGGGGAGGCACTCAGCCTCCAGCTGCCCGTACACCTGAGCAGGTTATTCAGGGGCTTCAGACCCCGGAGGCAGTCCTAGTTCAGCCGATTGCTCCGGCCCAGGATTTTGTGGTTCCAGCTATGGCTGATGATGAGCAGTGCAGGTTGGAGAGATTTGAAAGGCTTCGACCTCTGACTTTCATTGGTGTTGAGGGCGAGGATGCCCAGGGGTTCTTAGACAAGTATCAAAGGATGTTTCGCACGACAGGGATATTGGAGACCAGTGGGGTCTCGTTTACTACCTTCCAGTTCTCAGGAGCTGCATTCACTTGGTGGAGGCTTATGAGAGGCGTAGGCCCATTGGTGCAACGCCTCTTTCTTGGCAGTAGTTTTCCACTATCTTGTTAGAGAAGCATGTTCCACAGTCCCGCAGAGACCTTATGAGAAGATCAAGGTCGGTCGGCGGTGCACCCCTCAGGGGGATCCCAGCAATCCGCTTCCTTACGCCTTACGAGTTTACTCGCCCGTTGACTCGCACACATGTCAGACTCCTTGGTCCGTGTTTCAAGATGGATCGAACGGGGAGCCCACATGCCAGCATCCGGAGTGCGCAGATGTCGAAGCACGCCAGAGGTGCGCGCTTCCTAGAACAATCGAGGAGACGGCATTCCACAAGCGCATCAAAAGCCCGGGCTTTGGCCGTCCCCACAATCCATGCTGGTCCACACCCCGAGTCGATCGGCAGATCGGCTCAACACTGTTCCACATCCGACCGGGGCTCATCGCCGTCCCTAATCCGCTTCCCTCCCAAAAATTTCAAGCATTCTTTGACTCTGTTTTCAAAGTCCTTTTCTTCTTTACCTCGCAGTACTCTTTCGCTATCGGTCTCTCATCCGTATTTAGCCTTGGACGGAATTCAATGCCCGATTTGGGCTGCATTCCCAAGCAACCCGACTCTTAGACAGTGCCTCGTGGTGCGATAGGGTCCGGGAACGACGGGGCTCTCACCTTCTCTGGCGCCCCATTAAAGGGGACTTGGGCCCAGTCCGCCGCTGAGGACGCTTCTCCAGACTACTATTCGGACGACGGAGCCGCCCGATTCTAAGGCTGGGCTGTTCCCAGTTCGCTCGCCGTTACTAGGGGAATCGTTGTAAGTTTCTTTTCCTTAGCTTATTGATATAATTAAAATTAGCGGGTAGTCCCGCCTGACCTAGGGTTGCGGTCGGAGCACCTAAGCGCGATAAGGGTCAAGGAGCCCAAGCATACGACGGGTTGGAGCCGCGACATTACGAAAGTTGAGTTTCAACCACCACTTGTCGTGACGTCCATCGTCGTGGACTCGCATTTAGGCCAACCACATGTTCGGGGCACACAGGAGGCCAGTATCCGTCCCACGAAACCACCACGACCATGATTCTGGGCTCGGTGCGCGGGGGCGACGCGATGCGTGACGCCCGGGCAGACGTGCCCTCGGCCTAATGGCTTCGGGTGCAACTTGCGTTCAAGGACTGTCGGCAACGCGAGCTGATGACTCGCGCTTACTAGGAATTCCTCGTTGAAGACCAACAATTGCAATGATCTATCCCTATCACGATGAAATTTCAAAGATTACCCGGGCCTGTCGACTAAGGCTATAAACTCATTGAATACATCAGTGTAGCGCGCGTGCTGCCCAGAACATCTAAGGGCATGACAGACCTGTTATTGCCTCAAACTTCCACGGCCTAAAAGGCCGTAGTCCCTCTAAGAAGCTGGCCGTGAAGGGATACCTCCGCATATCTAGTTAGCAGGCTGAGGTCTCGTTCATTAACGAAATTATCCAGACAAATCGCTCCACCAACTAAGAACGGCCATGCACCACCACCTATAGAATCAAGAAAGAGCTCTCAGTCTGTCAATCCTTACTATGTCTGGACCTGGTAAGTTTCCCCGTGTTGAGTCAAATTAAGCCGCAGGCTCCACTCCTGGTGGTGCCCTTCCGTCAATTCCTTTAAGTTTCAGCCTTGCGACCATACTCCCCCCGGAACCCAAAAACTTTGATTTCTCATAAGGTGCCGGTGGAGTCCTAAAAGCAACATCTGCCGATCCTTGGTCGACATCGTTTATGGTTGAGAATAGGACGGTATCTGATCATCTTCGAACCCCCAACTTTCGTTCTTGATTAATGAAAACATCCTTGGCCAATGCTTTTGAATTTGTTCCTCTTTCATAAATACAAGAATTTCACCTCTGACTATGAAATATGAATGCCCCCGACTGTCCCTATTAATCATTACTCCGATCCCGAAGGCCAACGTAATAGGACCGAAATCCTATAATGTTATCCCATGCTAATGTATACAGAGCGTAGGCTTTCTTTGAGCACTCTAATTTCTTCAAGTAACAGCGCTGGAGGCACGACCTAGCCAATTAAGTCCAGGAGAGCATCACCGGCAGAAGGGACGAGACGAGCGGTGCACACCTAAGGCGGACCGGCCGGCCCATCCCAAAGCCCAACTACGTGCTTTTTAACTGCAACAACTTAAATATACACTATTGGAGCTGGGATTACCACGGCTGCTGGCACCAGACTTGCCCTCCAATGGATCCTCGTCAAGGGATTTAGATTGTACTCATTTCAATTACTAGACTCATAGAGCCCGGTATTGTTATTTATTGTCACTACCTTCCCGTGTCAGGATTGGGTAATTTGCGCGCCTGTTGCCTTCCTTGGATGTGGTAGACGTTTCTCAGGCTCCCTCTCCGGAATCGAACCCTA
The DNA here is from genome assembly GCA_005239505.1 of Nicotiana paniculata. NCBI lineage: Eukaryota > Viridiplantae > Streptophyta > Magnoliopsida > Solanales > Solanaceae > Nicotiana > Nicotiana paniculata. The sequence goes on from MDKI01097700.1 coordinate 15,649, forward strand.
ATTCTCCGTCACCCGTCACGACCATGGTAGGTGTCACAGGGGTGTTTTATGTCACTCGAATTTCTGCCCGAGGTTTACCCTTGTACGACAGTCAAGCCCAGACTTGATTTCAGCCTTTCCAACACTTAGAATTATTTAGGAACGTTTTAGACTTAAGAAAATGTGGACAGCAAATAAAGTAAAAGGCACACACGAGGTTTACAAAAATTTCTTCCCAACTTGTATTAAAATGTGAATACAAGAACACGATGAAGCCAACCCTTTGGCCAAGACAAAGAACTCCCCAGTCCCCTGCCCCAAAATGAATTTCCTACCCTTAGGAACACTTAGAAGATTTTTTGACTCACACTAATGTCACAAGCTAAGTTCCGCCTATATTAGACAACTTATGCACATATTTATAGTGTTGCTGCCCAATTACAGGTTGTAGGATTTTAGGCAATCAGTGGACAAGCCCCAACTGATGGGAAACATGCTAAAAAAAGTACAAAAACGTGCCCAAACTTTTATCCCACGTTCAGCCCATGTTCTGGATGTGGTTGTAACCCCCAACTGCCTTCCATGTGCCTTGCACGTGTTTTGTATATGCTGCCTGTGCACAGCATGTACCAATTCTGCCCAGCTGCTGTGTGCCCAAGGCTGGCATTGCACCCAGCCTTGCCCTTTGACACTGCTCCGTCCCAATGTCTTGGCCACAGCTTGCCGTCCACTGACTTAGCCTCACACGAACCTTGTCACTGCTGCCCACTTGTGTCAAGTCGCCCCCAACTTGATCAAATCTGCCTGCATCAATCATTTTTGCTTGTTCCGTATTGCCTTGTCTTGCTTTAAAATGTCTTTGCCCCTGCTTTGACATGTATTTGATTTGCCATGGTTATGCCAACCGGCACGTCTAAGTGAGATGCGCCTTGCCTCCGTTCAAAGCGCGTTTATCAAGCCCGTATAGTCCGTCATGCCAAGCTGCCCGTCATGATGTTGCCCCGTTTTTGAGGTTGTGTGCCAAGGACATCATGAAAATCCTTTCCACAACCCCCACCTTCCGAGGACCTTTCTCAAGGGGCTAACAAACTACCCCCACCAGAAGAATTCGTCATCCTCGACGAAGCAATCTCCGCATTTTCAGCACCACCATAGGCCCTAAATATGCTGTCTCCTGCTCATGTTCTTCCTCGTTCGGTTCTTCCTCACCTTTTTCTTTAGCAAAAAAAGTTGAGAGTCTTTCAATTTTTGGAAAGTCCCTCACCATGTGTGGTCCTTTTCAAATAAAACAACCATCAAACTTGATATTTTGTCCCTTGTTTGTCGAAGGTCCGACACATTGCCTTTCCTTTCCATTGCTATTGCCCTCAACAGCATTACCCTTGTCATTTCCGTTCTTCCTCCACTCGTTTGCCTTGTCCTTGTTCCCGTTTTTGGACTTTGAAGTAGTAGTGAAATTAGAACCCTCCTGACTCAATCAGAAATCACCCAATGCATCCGCAACAGCGATGACACTAGGAAGGTCTTTCACATTCTGCCCTCGTAGTTCCATCTGCGCCCACGTCTGCAGCCCGTAAAGGAAATTGTGCAGCTTGTCTTCCTCAGACATGTTGCTTATATTCAGCATCAAAGAACTAAAATATTTGACATATTCTCTGACCGTTCCAGTTTGTATCAAATTCTTTAAAATATCTCTAGCAATCCAGCGCGCATTGCTAGGAAAGACTTGATCCTTCAACTCTTATTTCAGCCCTTCCCAAGAGTCAATTTTTTCCCTTCCAGCACTTACATCATCTGCCACACGCGTCCGCCACCAAAGCTTTGCATCGTCCACCAAGTACATAGTTGTAATGGTGACCTTGTCTTCATTTCACATGGGCAAGCTTACAGTACTGCTCCATATCCCACAGGAAATTTTTGAGTTTCTTGGAACTCCTTGCGCCATTAAACTCTTTATGCTCGGGAATTTTGACCTTGGTACAATCTGCCCCGCGCTGGACATTGTCATATTCAACAGCACGTCGCAGCAACACGTTTTCCGCCTTAAGATCCGAACATTCTTGGCTCAGTTTGCTCAACTCTGCCTCAAGATAGGCGAGACGAGTAACAATGGTCAGAAATTGATCCCCATCAACAGTTCCAACAAGTTCATCCAATGCAACAATGTTTTCCCTCGGTTCTGCGTTGCCACCAGCCATTCTTTCGAACATCAACATAAAATCGGCTACTGGTCGTCTTTGCACTGCAATGAACCTGCTCCGCTCTGATACCAGTTTTCATAGGGGTGTTTTATGTCACTCAAATTTCTGCCCGGGGTTTACCCTTGTGCGGCAGTCAAGCCCATCCTTGACTTCAGCCTTTCCAACACTTAGAATTATTTAGGAACGTTTTAGACTTAAGCAAATTTAGACAGCAAATAAAGTTAAAGGCACACATGAGGTTTACGGAAATTTCTTCCCAACTTGTATTAAAATGTGAATACAAGAACACAATGAAGCCAACCCTTTGGCCAAGACAAAGAACTCCCTAGTCCCCTGCCCCAAAACGAATTTCCTACCCTTAGGAACAATTAGATGAATTTTTGACTCACACTAATGCCACAAGCTAAGTTCCGCCTATATTGGACAGTTTATGCACATATTTATAATGTTGCTGCCCAATTACAGTTTGCAGGATTTTAGGCAATCAGTTAACAAGCCCCAACTGATGAGCAACATGCTAAAACAAGTAGAAAAACGTGCCCACACTTCTATCCCACGTTCAGCCTATGTTATGGATGTGGTTGTAACCCCCAACTGCCTTCCATGTTCCTTGCACATGTTTTGTAACTGCTTCCCGTGCACAGCATGTGCCAATTTCTGCCCAGCTGCTACGTGCCCAAGGCTGGCATTGCACCCAACCTTGCCCTTTGACACTACTCCGCCCCAATGTCTTGGCCGCAAATTACCGTCCACTGACTTAGCCGCACACGAACTTTGTCAGTGCTGCCCACTTGTGTCAAGTTTCCCCCAACTTGATCAAATTTGCCTGCATCAATCATTCTTGCTTGTCCCGCATTTGCTTGTCTCGCTTTACCATGTATTTGATCCTGCTTTGACATGGTTATGCCAGCCCACACGTCTAAGTGATATGCGCCTTGCCTCCGTTCAAAGCGTGTTTATCAAGCCCGCATAGTCCGTCATGCCAAGCTGCCTATCATGATGTTGCCCCATTTTTGAGGTTGTGTGCCAAGGCCATCATGAAAATCCTTTCCACAACCCCCACCTACCTAGGACCTTTGTCAAGGGGATAATAGTAGGTGTCACATGGGTGGTTCTAGTCAGTCCGAACCACACCCGTGGGGCAGTCAAGTTGCACGCTTGACTCATCCTTTCCCACATTTAGCCAAATTTCAGCAAGTTTGGCCTAGACGATTTTTAGGCAACAAAACAATAAGGAACACAAGCTAATACGGGAAAACCCTACCTTTGAATTAATTTCAAAAACATACAAAGGAAACACTCACTTGCTATGATCACAAGTCGATCACAACCCACTCTTGACGAAGAACACAAGTCGTCCTTGGCCAACACTAAGACCTGCCCAAGCCTAGATTTAGTCCCTTTTTGAAACAACTTGAAAACCTCACGTTTCACTCTTGTTTCCCACTTAGTAATTCACTCGAAATTACCCACACACTTCTGACTAAGTCCATAAGGCCCTAACTTTGATCCTAACTTGTAGTTGACATCCCCAACTACTTAGGCCATTATACACGAAATGGGATCATGGATACAAGCATAATCAGTTCATGGGAGATCATGGGAGATCCTGGGGACAAGGGGTTATGAAATGTAACCGCCAACTACTTTGGCATGTGCCTTCCATGTGCCTTTTGACTTGGTCAACCATGCTCCACGCCCAAGATTTCTTTGTGCCAAGCATTAAATAATCTTGGAAAAGCTCTATACCAATGTCTTGCCCGCAATCTGCCACCATGACTTTGCCGCACACGTCCGACGCTGCTGCCACCCGCACACTGCCTTGGCCTAGTTTTCTGCCTTGCCCATGTCAATGCTCATTTCCCTCGTGCCATTGCTTGTATTTTCAATCACATAGCCTTGCCTTGGATATTGAAAGCCTTTTCCATCAACCCGCATTTCCGTCTTGCCTTAACTTAGCCCGCACTTAGCTGCCACAACCCATAGTGCAATTGCCTACTGATTTTGGCGCGCATACTGTGCCATGCCGCCCTAACATTACTTAAACTGTTTTTTCAAGCCTTTTCCAAGCATGTATCGCCCGTTCAAAGACCTTGGCCAATACTTTCCCACAACAGCCCTCATGTCGATGTCTTGTCCGTCGCCCGCATGATCGTTTTGCCCGCGCATAGGCCAATGGAAAGGCCATCACGCCCCATCCTTGCCAAATCCGCGCCAACGCCCGATGACAAAGAGTTGGGTCCTAACAAACCATCCACACCCTTTGAAATCAACGTCCTCGTCGAGCCAACTCAATTAATCAACCCCAATGGGTTGTTGACATACAACGCCCCGGGCCCTTCTTTCACTTCTGCCACAATGGAATTTGCTTCCGCCACTTGTTCATGTCTTTCCGCAGCTAGCATTGCATTAACCCTCGCCTGCACCGGACATTCCTTCTTCAAGTAAGTCCACCACAAGTGAAATAGCCTTTGAACTTGCCGTTTCTTTCCTTGACATAGGAAGTCTCCGCTTGCCTTCCATTCTTAGCAAACCCTTCTGTTTCGGCAGCTTGGCCTTTCCCATTATTCTTCCATTCCCTCGCCTTGTATTTCTTTCCATATTTTGAAGATTCATCAGGATCATCACCTAAATTGAAATCTGCCAACGCATCTGCCGCCGCAATAGTCGTCGAGAGGTTTTGCACATTTTGCATCCTCAACTCTAATTGCGCTCATCCCTTCAATCCGCTCATGAAGTAACGCAACTTGTCTTCTTCTGCCATATTACTTACATTTAGCATCAAGGACGAAAATTCCTTGACATACTCCCTCACCGTACCACTTTGTTTCAAGTGACGTAGTCCATCTCTTGCAACCCATGACGAGTTGGTAGGAAGGAATTGAGATTTTAATTCCTTCTTCAGCCTCTCCCAAGTTTCAATCCTTAGTAAACCAGCATTTTCTACTTCCACGACTCGTGTATGCCACCACACTTTTGCATCATCCGTCAAGTACATAGGTGTAATGGTCACCTTTTCATCATCCAGCACACGAGCACCCTGAAAATACTGCTCCATATCCCACAAGAAATTTTGTAGCTCTTTGGCACTTCTTGCACCCCCATAGGCCTTCGGATCCGGAATTCTGACTTTGGTGCAATCATCGCTTCTAAAGGTAGTATTCTGCAATGCCCTTCGAAGTTGATACACCTCCTCACGTAGTTCTTCCTTTTCTTGTAATGGCAAGGCCATTTCTACCAGCGTGGTTTCATGTCTCGCTGCATAATATGCCTCTAAACGTGCCATCCTTGCAATAACAGAAGAATCAGATTCGATTTCAAGAGCCTGCCCCACGAGTGCTTCTAATTGTTCCACCCTTTGGCGTAGTTCTGCATTCGTGCCACCAGCCATGCCTTCAAACAACACCACGTAATCTGCCACTGGTCGTCTTAACACCGCCACGAACCTTCCTTGCTCTGATACCAGTTGTCACAGGTGTGATTTTAGTCAGTCTGAACCACACCCGTGCGACATTCAAGTTGCGCGCTTGACTCAGCCTTTCCCACACTTAGCCAAATTTCAGCAAGTTTGGCCTAGACGATTTTTAGGCACCAAAATAGTAAGGAATACAAGCCAATATGGGAAAGCCCAACCTTTGCATTAATTTCAAAAAACATATAAAGGAAACCCTTACTTGCTATGATCACAAGTCGATCACAGCCCACTCTTGATGAAGAACACAAGTCGTTCTTGGCCAACACTAAGACCTGCCCAAGCCTAGCCTTAGTTCCTTTTGAAACACCTTGAAACCCACACGTTTCACTCTCGTTTCCCACTTAGTAATTCACACGAAATTACCCACACACTTCTGACTAAGTCCATAAGGCCCTATTTATAGAACATAGGCAGCCCTTAGGACTTGACAACACATTTGACACTTGTCGTCGACAACTTTTGCCACTTGTCGGGATAAATTTAAATCTGATCCTAACCTGTACTTGACATCCCCAACTACTTAGGCCATTATACACGAAATTGGATCATGGATACAAGAATAATCAGTTCATGGGAAATCATGGGAGATCCTGGGGACAAGGGGTTATGAAATGTAACTGCCAACTACTTTGGCATGTTCCTTGCATGTGACTTTTGACTTGGTCAGCCATGCTCCACGCCCAAGATTTCTTTGTGCCAAGCTTTATCTCATTTTGACATTGCTCCGTATCAATGTCTTGCCCACAATCTGCCACCATTGTAGACATGTAATCTTTGACCCTTCCCGAAATTTTACACATTTAGTGCTTAGATGTCAGTTTTAGGTTTAATTGTCTATATATATATATATATAGTTTCATTTTCGTTTGCAAAAAGAAGGAAAATGTACAAAATATGTTTTTTCTAGTTTACTATAGTTTTATGAACTTTACGTTTTGTCAAATAGTTCTTAATAAGTATAATATTTTCCTTATTTGTCTTGTTTGATTTAGTTTTGTTTGGTTACGTATTTAGAAATTATCATTTCAAAACAAATGCAAAATTGAATTGTAAAAAGAATACACAGAATATTCCTTCAAAAATCCATTCTTATCCATCTTAACAAGATCTTATCACATTCCATTTTTTGATATTAAAAAGGACACTCACTGATTTCTAGAAGAAAAAAGCGGACGGAGAGGGACCCAAAAAGACCCAAAAAATAAAGCTGCGCATAAGCTCACACAAAAACAGATCTTGAGGAGCTAACAGAAAAAAAAACCTTCAGCCGCCTCAACCCCCCCCCCCCCCC
>ML317652.1:0-110800 GCA_005239505.1 Nicotiana paniculata
GACTTTCATCTATACTCCGGGAGTGATGTTGTTCAAAGAACTACCTAAATATGCACTCTCTCTGAAGTAGATACATAATAAATAGGCACAGTTAATTGATGGCCATTCAATCAAGTACAACAAGAACGTAGTTGAACAATTAGAGATTAATCAACCAATCGGAACTATATTAATAACAAAATAAGTTCATCCCCCAACGGGTTCTACCAAAACCCTAGATTAAAGAAGTTAGCTAAACANAAACTCGTCAAAACTCGAAATTGACCAGAACCAGGAGACCAGGCGTTTTGGCTCTAAGGCTTGGATAAGGCCAGGTCAGGTCTGGCTTTAGGAGGCTAACGCCCCCCTAACGCCAGGGCCAGCCTGGCTTTAGAAGGCAAACGCCTGGATAAGGCCAGTGTGTTGCCTCTTCGCCTCTCAAGCGTATTTTCGACGTATTTGCATCCATTTAGCTCGGTTTTCATCTCCAATTCACCTACACATGAAATAAACTCCATTAAGCACATTAACAGTGTATTTTTATCATTAACACACACAAAATGTAAGGCATATAACATGTTAAACTATGAATTCTAGCCTCGCATCAGTCGTCGGTGAACTGGAGGTGGCAGCTATTAGGGTTTTCTAGTGGTAAAAAAATCTATCCTTAATTGAATTTAACAGAAATAAGAAGAGAAGGAGAATAGGGATGAAAGAAGCCGACTAATTACTTGGATTTTGGGTTTGGTCGGAGGATTTTCCGGCAATATCTTCCTTTACTGGTTTGAGGGTGGGGGGAGGGAGAAGGTGTTTGCGTGAAGAGGAAAGTAAAAAATAAAATAAAATTTTGATAAATTAATTTTAAAAATAGAAATCACAAATAACATATGTCAAGTAATAACTAGTCTAGCATATGATGTGTATGATATTTCAGCGCAATTGATATACACACTTGTTTGACTATGTTTATTAATATTCATTGTGTAAAGTTGATCGACGTGTTTAAATAGAAAAACTGAATTGGCAATTGAGTTTAAATTTAAGTGACTAGAAGGTCAGTTTGCCGAAATATAAAAAAGATGATAGGGTCAGGAATGTAGTTCTGAACATCTTCTTTATTCCTTAGTTAATTTGGTCCCTCTCCACTTCCTTTTTCCATATTTAGATAATCACATCTAACGTCCAAAGGTAAGTAGTGTTTCTTCTCTCCTTTATACTTTTTTATTTTTTCTCTATTACGATATTTTTTAACGTATGTGATTCCTTTTGACAGCTTTACATGTTTTTTTCACGCATACTTTTATAAGACAAACGACGAAAAAAAAATACTATTATAGGTGAAACTTATACTTCACTTCATGTTTGCAACTTTTGTTCGTAGATTAGGTTTCTTAAAAAATTTCAAGCTTTTGCATTTTGTTGTTATTATATTTTGTTAAACGCCATGGTAGTCCATGGGGAAACTAGAAATTTTACAAATGACACTATAAAAAATAATTTTTAACTTATATACATAGTATAATTCTCTGTATATTCAATAAAAATTTTGGATGAAAGATATTCAGCTGAAAACCCTTTGTCGTATCTTGTATGTGGCTAAGCCACTGATGCTAACCTTCCTTGAGCTTTGGCTAGCATTTAATACACGTTTTTTTTGGATCTATCTTATTTCCCAAATAAAAGAACTAAAAAAAGATGAAAATTTGCATTTTATTTTCTGCCCATAGATTTTGAATCCGTTTTTAAAATTTGTTCAAAGTAAGGAAAATATAAGTCTAAGGAGGTTTTTTTTCTATGGGTTTTCAGTTTATTTCCCTTTCTTATCCACTATTTAATTATCTTTAGTTTGACCCAAACTCCTAAGTATTAGTAAACTTGAAAATACTCACTGATTAAGCAAATCCTTTTATATTCTCTTCTCTTTTCACCTTCTCCATAGAAGGATAATTATTTGTTAAAAATAAATCCATCCACCCAGATTTTCAGTTTTCGTGATGGTAAGAATTTAACATAAATCAATTTGTTAAAACTCAAAAAAAGAAAAGTATAAGTAAGGGGACGAGACTATTTTTAGTTTTGGACAAATGAACTTCTGTTGATGCTGGGGAAAAGACAGGAAAAACAGCTAGGTGGGCTCCGCTAAGGAATGGCGTGTGTATTAATTTAGCAATTTGACTAGGGCCGTGTACGACATGACGGCGGCCGAAGGAGTTCAAGTGTTTTAACGCGTACGATTGGCTACAAAACACAGTTTTATTAAGAGTTCTACGTGCCATTAAAGGTCGGAGTTGGACATTAGGTTTGGATGATGATGACTTCAACTTTGGATTTTTAATTTTGCATTTAAGAAAGTTGAAGCATTTAACAGTCAATATTACTTTAGGAGAACTACGGATTTTTCCTTGGCGAATAAGATTTGCATTGTTCCTTATATCATTTGAATCACATTGATACATCCCTCGAGATCTTATGTATCATAATTTCTTGTGTTCACAATTATGATTCATAAGTCATAGCCGCTACCAGCAAATACCAATTGAATGTGATTACATCAATAATCCGTATCTTCTCGCGAGTCTATCAATTTCAATTCAATGCACTTTTCTAAATCTGTTCGGACAAATAAAATCTTTCATGGTCATTTGGTAGCATTGCTAAGGTAGCGAATATTAACCAAGCTTCGAGCCATTAATAGGAGTCACAAAAGTACTCAATTTAGGGTCTCACAAAACAATAAGTCCAGAAAAACTTGTGTTAACCCTTTTGGTCAATATTTGTATACATGGTATGAAAACATATATTATAATATTTTCTCCTTTCCCATAGAGTGTATGTGTTTATCTCATAGAATAATGTGGTACAGATGATATTTAGACGCTATAAGCATTTGGACTAAGTTCCTTGATCTACTCAATAAATGTGAACTCATGCCTGACCTCGAAAGGTAGATTAGATGAAACTTATTTTCACCAAAAATATTAAAATTACCTTTGTTATTCCGTGTGTGACGATAAAGATTTTTAAGCCAGTTGCTCTCAAATATATGTGTGATAATTTTCTTGATATCTCGTCCCATCTCTCATCAATACTAGATTGACGAAGGTAGTCACCTGTCTGAGAAGGCTGACCTCTATCTACCCGACATACCTTTTAATAATATTAAAAGAATACACCCAAACTATTCTACAATATGAATGAACAACAATGATTATAAATAAGAATCTACACAAACTTTCTGTTGGATCAAGAAGCTGAATGGTTTTGAAGATTGACAAAGGAACTCAAAGTTGAACCATGTCCATCACTAGAGACATCGACACATGCAGAGTAAATGGCACGTGAGGTGCAAAAGCATGAGATAAACACAATCAGTGATCTAAAGAGATATCTCCTGATCGAAAAGGTTGCAAATTGACCGAGAGATGGATTCCTTATTCAGTAAGAATAGAATCAGGATAAAGGAGGATTTAGGGAGTTGAGATCAACTAGAACTCTTCCACCAAGGAAGAGTAGCATCTGAATTGTAGTATATCTCTCTTACTACTAAATCCTATATATTGTTTAGTGTTCTTATTATACATGTACACACAAAAGCAGAAGCAAAACTAGAACTGAGAGCAAAATCAGCAAGGCAATTTTGCAAGCAGTTCGTTTGGGATTTAAGTGTGCGACTCTGAAGCTACTTGGACCAGCTAGAAGAACCAGTTTCATCTGTTGTCTTTTAGCCTAGTTTATTTGTAGTAGGTGATTACAAATTGTACCTTTCATATTTATCTAGAAGCAATTGCAACAGGTACTGAGTGTTCAAGTTATAGTTAACTTGAAGTTTGTCACAAATAGCTAGAGTCTAGTTTTCCATAAAGGGTTGGAGTTAATCCTAAGGTTTACAAAGGAGTTTATTTTGTAAATGGTGTTTGACTCATTGATTTAGTGAAGAGTTTGGAGGAAGTAGGTCGTGATTTTTTTCACCTTTTGAGCCAGGTGTTTTCCACGTAAAATTGATGTGTTCTTTAAATTTCGCATTTATTATTCCGCAAACTGTAGGAGTTAAAACACATGGAAGAACCCGGTCCTTCTATAACTACTGCATGCGAAAATTGGTCACCATACAAATCACCCCCCTCTTGTGTGGTATTGACATAGATAAATAACAATTGGTATCAGAGCAGGTTATCCTTGAAGAGGCTAACACCTTAGGAAAAGATCAAGATGAGTGCACCACCTGGGAACTGGGAAGTACAATCAACTGCTAGGCCACCACTCTTCAATGGACAATACTACTCCTGGTGGAAGAACTGGATGAAGGATCACCTAATTGGAGAAGACTATGAACTATGGGACATAGTCACTGACGGTCCTTTTGCCACCATGAAGAAGACTGCTGAAGGAGTAGATGTGCCAAAGACAAGAGCTGACTATTGTCACGCTCCAAAATCGAGGGACGAGACCGGCGCCTAACCAGGTGAACCCAGTCAAGCGGACCTGTATTTCCTTTCCTACCCAACGCGTTCCCCCGTATATACAATGCACCATATTCCATATGAAATAGAAACTTAGGATTTAAGTGTGGATTTACAAACTTAAGTTTCATTTCTTTTCTAGCATTGTTGAATTGATTCCCAAAAACATACACAATACATACATAACTTTCCAAGATAGACCACGATTCCGAATACGTACAGTTACTACCCAAAATACATATATACACCCACATCATGTCTACGGAGCCTCTACGAATACTAGGAGTTTATACAATACTTGTCAGCAACAAGGCCCCGGTTATACCTTACAATACATAACAGCCTCAAAAGAGATGGCATGAATTACACACGGCCCCGAGAGGAAGTGGGGCTCACCAGTACTGCTGAAAGATAAGAAGGAGGCACCACTAATGGCGAGTTGAGCTACCCGCTATGGACCCACCTACATCCATATAAAAGATGTAGCGCCCCCGGCAAATTTGACGTTAGTACTGTGGAATAGTACTAGTAAGTATGAGCAAACTTTACTCAAAGTAAAATTAAGAGATGCACAGATAGAAAACAGTTAAAGGAACCAACACATAGTGCACAGTGATACAGAAACAAATTCAATTGAGAGCCTCACAGATTCTTATTTCAACACAATCACATTTCAGCTTTATGACATTCTGTTGCGGCGTGCAACCTGATCCCACCGTACAATTTACACTCCACCCTTGTTACCTCTCCGCCCTTATTACTTCGTGTTGCAGCGTGCAACCCGATCCCACCGTACAATTAACACTCCACCCTTATTACCTCTGCACCCTTATTACTTCGTGTTGCGGCGAGCAACCCGATCCCACCGGACCATCACATTTCACGGCAAATAATAACAACCTACAATTCAATCATAGGGTTTCATATCATCAAGAGTACAATTTCATAACACCCAACCAATCTTGTATTCACAATAGTCTTTATCATCCATTAATTCAACCACAAAAATGCTCATCAACAAGAATATAAATTTATTACAACCAACAATCCATATGAAGTTAAGCCACAATAAACCTTGCCAACAATGAGTCATATATGATATTTCCATGGTCATTTAGTTCAATTAGATCAATTCACTACTCCCTTTCATCACTTGTTACACAACCCTTATCACTTAGATACATTTACACATTTGAGTTCGTTACCATTCTTTCATACCAACATACTCAAGCATTTAACGAACCTTGCACATGATAGAGTAATCACATAGAAGTCACCTTTCACAATTTCAATTATCACGATAGTCGACTAAGAAAAATCAGAAAATGAAATCTCACACCTCAACACAACCGGACAATCAATTCACATATACTCAGCAAGAAACTCATAGTGAATGTTCGGACACCAACAAGGTGACTCTACGAAGATTAAAGTTAGCCATACATACCTTGAGTCGTCCTCTTTTTAATTTCTATCACAATTCATCGGACCTTCTAGCACCGTCAATATATTCCACAATGTGACATATTTCACTTAGAACTAGGAATCTTGTACTCAATTGAGCATTTTATCAAACACTATGTGACCCCTCAGACTACTAACCCCCTTTTGAGAATAACTACCGAAACTTGTTTTTTCCTTTACTAGATTACGGGGTTTAACTCACATGCATGCAAGATTTAAAATTTTTATTTTCAAGAACCAACCTATGTGTGTTTTATTCTTACCCAAAATCTGAGAAATTGGGGAAATAGGGTGAAGACTTACCTCTTTGAGTGAAGAAGATGACAATAACTTGATAATTTCCGGGCTTGAGTGATTTTGGAAAATCAAATTGGATGATGTTGAAACCTTCTCTCTCAAGAACTCTCTTTCTCTCTCTCTATTTTTGGTCAGAAAATCGTTAAAAATGAAGGGAATGGGTTTTTTATAAAACAGGGGGTCGGGTTTTAAATTTTGAAAATAGGAGCCCCGACACAGAAATGCGGTCAGGAATGCGATCGCATTCCTGTCACATAGTTGGCCTTCAAATCGGCCAAAATGGGAACCACACTGCCCAGGTATGCAACCACAATGCGGTCCGCATACCTGGTATGCGATCACATATACACTTCAATTAATCATTACCAATCTACACTTCAATTAATCATTTAACCATCACATGAGTTTCACATAATTTTATTTACTCCAAGGGGTTGCACATTACTCAAATAGTCATATCATACACAATTATGGCACAACTTGAGAAGTTACAATAGTAGAGCAATTAGGGGAAACTGGGGTGCTTTTGCACAAAACTGAACATATCATATAATTGCTTAGAGATGACAATTCGCACGATCACTACTAGACTTATTCAAACAAATGGGGATATTTTTCTTTCATTTCATTTTTGGCTTCCCATGTGGCTTCCTCAACTTGCTTATTTCGCCACAACACTTTAACTGAAGCAATTTCTTTATTCCTCAATCTACGGACTTGCCTATCAAGAATAGCAATCGGAACCTATTCATACGATAATTCTTCCTTAATCTCAATAGTCTCAACTGGCACAATAGCTGATGGATCTCCAACCACTTTCTTCAACCTAGACACATGGACCACTGGGTGCACTAATGACATCTCAGGGGGCAATTCTAGCATATAAGCCACCTGTCTTATCCTTTGAGAAATCTTATATGGCCCGAAATACCTTGGGCTCAATTTACATTTTTTCCCAAACCGCATTACTCCTTTCATGGGAGACACCTTCAAGAATACCCAATCATTTACTTGAAACTCCAAATCTCTTCGACGAACGTCCGCATAGGATTTCTGACGACTCTGAACAATCTTCATCCTTTCCTGAATGAATTTAACTTTTTGCATAGCTTGCTGCACAAGGTCTGGTCCTAACAATTCCGCCTCGCCAACCTCGAACTATCCAATAGGAGACCTACACCTCCTTCTGTACAATGCCTCAAATGGGCCATCTGAATACTAGCATGGAACTGTTATTATAAGAAAATTCTATAAGCGGCAAGTGATCATCCTAGCTACCCTTGAAATCTAATACACAAGCCCACAACATATCTTCAAGCGTCTGAATAGTCCGCTCTGCCTGCCCATCAGTTTGTGGATGGAATGTTGTGCTGAGATTTACCTGAGTACCCAAACCTTGCGGAAATTTTTTCCAAAAGTTAGATGTGTATTGGGTCCCTCGATTCGAGATAATAGAAACTAGAGTGCCATGGAGTTGACTATTTCTTTGATATACAACTGAGCGTACTGTTCTGCAGTATTGGTGGACTTGACTGGCAAGAAGTGAGCTGATTTCCTGAGCCAATCCACTATTACCCAAACAGATTCGAATCTACGTGGAGTGCGAGGTAACCCAACCACGAAGTCCATATTGATCATCTCCCATTTCCACATCGGTATTTCCACAAGCTGCGTCAACCCACCGGGCCTCTGATGCTCGACCTTCACTTGCTAACAATTTGAACACTTAGCCACAATGTCCGCCACACCCCTCTTCATACCATTCCACCTATAAATTTCCTTGAGATCGTGAAACATTTTCGTAGAACCTGGGTGTACGAAATACCTGAAATTATGAGCCTCTGCCATTACCCTTTCCCGGAGATCATCCACATCTGGAACACATAACCTCTCCTGACACCGCAGGACACCGTCATCCTTGCCGAGTGAGAATGTTGAAGTCTTGTGATTCAAAATTGCTTCCCTCAATTGTGCTAAAGCCGGATCCCTGAATTGCTTTCTCTTTACTTCTGCTGCAAGCGAAGACTCCGCCCCATTACGCACCATGAGATTCCCCTCATCTAAGGCCAAAATACAGACTCCCAGACTGGCCAAATAATAAACTTCCCGAGCCAAAAACCGCTGACCGACTTCCAAATGTGGCAAGCTATCCATGGATTTCCGTCTAAGAGCGTCGGCTACCACATTCGCCTTCCCTGGATAGTACAAAGTATTCATATCATAGTCCTTGAGCAATTCTAACCACCTCCGCTTCCTTAAGTTCAACTCCTTCTGCTTAAAGAAATACTGAAGACTCTTGTGGTCTGTGAACACGTCCACATGGACCCCATAAAGATAATGCCACCATATTTTTAATGCAAACACAATCGCCGCGAGCTCCAAATCATGCGTCGGATAATTCTTCTCGTGATTCTTGAGCTGTCTTGAAGCATACGCTATTACCTTCCCGCAGTGCATCAACACACACCCCAAACCAACCCTTGAAGCATCACAATAAACCACAAATCCCTCTGATCCTTCTAGCAAGGTCAAGACAGGTGCCGAAGTCAATATCAATTTCAATTCCCGGAAACTCTTTTCACAAGCATCGGACCACTGGAACTTAATTGCTTTCTGCGTCAGCTTAGTCAATGGGGAGGCGAGAGTAGAAGAAAATGTAGGCAGACTAAAGGATGAGTTGTATAAGAAAGATGAACATATAAGAGTGTTGAAGGAGTAACTTGTTAAGGTTAAGCATGAACTGGACAGAACATGCAAATGGAATAAATCCTTTGATGCTTTAACATGGCTACAGGAAAATCACAGTAGCAACAGAAGAGGACTTGGCTTTAGGAGTCAACTGCCTAAATGAGATCCCAAAATCAAGTACCTCACTTGTCTTGAGAACAAAATTTGTACCCACTGTGGTAAGACTGGTCACTACAAAAGTGAATGCAATGCAAAAGAGCATGGCAGTCGAAAGAATAAAAGTTTTGTTCAAAGTAAGAATTGGTTACCAAATTGGGCTAAAGAAGTTTAATTCATACTTTTGCTTATAGAAAGGGACCCAAACTAGTTTGGGTTCCTAAGACTACCCCCTGATTTTCTTTTGTAGGTTCAAGTGAAAGGAGGTAGCCAAATATGGTACATGGATAGTGGTTCCTCAAAACACATGATTGGTAACAAGGAACAGTTCATTTCACTTGAGGACCTCAAAGGAGGAAATGTCTCCTTTGGAAATGGAAAGAAAGGTGAAATTATTGGGGTTGGTAAGGTAGGTAAGGATGACACATCATTCCATTGAGAATGTCTACCTGTGTCACAGCTGTGTGACAGAGGTAACTTGGTAGCATTCACTTCTATAAAATGCTTTGTAATTAATCTTATCACTAACAAGATTGTTTTGCAGGGAAAGAGAGTGAATAATATTTATATCATAGATCTGTTCACTCTGTCAAAAAATGAAATAACGTGTTTAAGTGTGCTAGACAGTGATCCCCTCCTTTGGCACAAAAGACTTGGCCCTGCTTGTCTGAATCAACTCAACAAATTAGTACCCAAGGAGTTAGTGATAGGACTTTCTAACATTAAGTTCAAGGAAGATAAAGTTTGTGAGGCTTGTGCAAGGGGGAAAAAAGTAAGATCATCTATCAAAACCAAGAAAATGGTAAGTACTACCAGGACGATAGAACTGGTCCATATGGACCTATGTGGTCTTATGAGTACATTAACAAAGGTGGTAAGAGATATGTAATTGTGCTTGTTGATGACTATTCTAGATTTACCTGGACATTGTTTCTAACATCTAAAGATGAAGCATTTGACATGTTTACTTCCTTTCTTAGAAAAATACATAAAAAAGATTAGGAAATCAACTTGTATTAATTAGGTCTGATCATGGCACTGAATTTGAAAATGCAAAATTTGCTGAATTTTTTGATGAGCATGGCATAGATCTGTCACGACACTAAATCCTAAGACGGCCTTGATGGCGCCTATCATGGAACTAGGCTAGCCAATAATTACATACTGGCATAATATTTCATAATTTTCAAAAATATTTCGATCTTTCACAAAAATTTCTTTCACTTAAATAGTTTAAAGCAACAAAATGAGTAAAACAATTTAAACACTACCCCAAAACCTGGAGTCAACCGTCATGAGCATCTACGAGCAGTGCAAAAATAGCCCTACTGTCAAAATACATCAAGACTCGGAACGAGGAACTAAGTACAAAATAAGAAATGTTAAAAGAGATGTTGTGGACGCTGAACAACTACCTCGAAGTCAAAACTATGGCTCCACACGAAGGAAGGAAACTAGCGCTCGGTACCAGCACTTGTATCTACACACAGGGGTGCAGGGAGTAATGTGAGTACGCCAACTCAGTAGTAATGAAAATAAATCTAGTCTAAGTAGTAAGAAACACATAAGATTAAATCATCAATTCACAATAAGCACAACCTTTCTTTCCAACAGTGTATACATTAAACCAACATGCGTTAAAAGACAACTTCAGTAAAATCCTTTGAAAAATGTGTTCTCTAACAATTTCAGAAAAAAAAAAATATCCAAACAGTTTAGTGTAAAATGAAATAAATCATAAATAGCACCCCGGGCCAAAAAATGTATCATAAATTGCCCCTCGGGCAAATCACCACTCAGAATCAGTCGCTCAGCATACCTCACAATCACTAGATATCAATCCCTCGAGCAACCTCACTGTCACTCATGCCTCCCAATCACTCGGCACTCGCACTCAGTAGGTACCTCCGTTCAGTGGGGGTGTTTACAGACTGCGAAGGGGCTCCTTCAGCCCAAGCGCTAATATCAAGCCACCTCGTGGCATCTCATATCCTCACAATCAGGCCCTCGGCCTCAGTCAGTCAGAAACTCAGTACGCCACTCGAGCTATCAGTAAAACGGGGTACTCATCCCAAAACATCATTTTATATCTCAAAATAGTGTAAATAAGGCTGAGTTTCGAAAAAAGTTAAACATAATATGACTTAGTGTAAATCATAAGTCAACACAGTGAGGAAATAAAAGTAAAAGCCCCCAAGGGGTCTAAACAAGTCGGCGCAAGGCCCCAAACATGGCTTACAGCCCTAATATAGCAATAGTTTTAGAACACAATTTAACATATGATGTAAAGTAAATACGCAACTCAATAGTTGCCGCGGAAAGGACCAAGTCCAAATCCAAAAATCAGTGCATGCCACACACTCGTCATCCGGCATGTGCACTACTTCAAAAATAGTGAGAAAATACGAAGTTCGGGGTTCCATAACCCCAGGACAAGATTTATAGTCATTACTTACGTCAACCCGGACTGAATACTAATCCGCGATGCTCTTGCCTCTCGAATCGGCTCCCGATTGCTCCGAGTCTAACCAAAGCCAGTTTAACATCATCAATATACGCTAAAGGAACAAGGCCCAATCGAAAACTATCAATTTTAACTAAAATTCCCGAAATTGGCCAAACCCGAGCCCCGAGCCCACGTCTTAAAATTCGATAAAAATCGCATCACAAGAATCCTTATCCTTTCCCGAGTCTACACATATAAAATGCATCAAAAGACCACAATTGACCCCTAAATTCCTTAATTATAAGTCTCAATTTCCCAAGACCTAAACCCTCAATTAATGCCATTAAATCCACCAATTCCAAGCCTGATTCATCAAATAACAACATAGAATCGAGTTTTTAGTCCGAGAAACTTACCTCCACAGAAGACCCTCGAAATCCTTCTTCAATTGGCTCCCAAAATGTCTCAACCCGCATGGAAAAGTGATGAAAAATGCCAATAATTCGCGGAGGCAAGTATTTATACTTCCTGCCCAGTGAAACCGCACCTGCGGCCCTTGCTCTACACATGCGGTCCCAGGTGCGCACCTGCGGAATTCTACTTAATGCCCAAATCTCGCACTTGCGGCTTCGTAGGTGCGATCCATATCTCGCACCTGCGACTTTCTCCAGCCCGACCCCTTTCCGCACCTTTGCAAGCCACCCCGCACCTGCGGCGTCGCACCTGCAGCGTCGCAACTGCGGCTACCTTTCCGCAGGTGCAGCCATACCAGAAGCCTGGCACTAGCAGCTTCTTCAGCTGCATTTTCAAACTTCAATCCCTCCGATGACTATCCGAAATCATCCCGAGCCCCTCGGGACCCCAACAAAAAACACTAAACAAGCCCCATAACCTTATTCAAACTTAGTCTAGCCTTCGAAACACCCAAAACAACGCCGAAACACCAAAATCACATCGGACTCAAGCCTATGACTTTGAGATTTCTGAATTCCACCAATGATGCCGAAACCAACCAAAACACGTATGAATGACCTAAAAATTTGTTCACACGTCCAAAATGACACTACGAACCTGCTCCAACTTTAGGATTTCCGTTTCGACCCCGATAGATAACTTTCCACTGCCGACCTGAAATCGCCAAAACTCAACTTCGCCAATTCAAGCCTAATTCTACACCGAACATCAAAACCACATTTCGAACATACTCCTAAGTCCCAAATCACCTAATGAAGCTATCCGAGCCATAAAATCTACATTCCGAGGTCGTTTACCAATAAGTCAACTCGTAGTTAACTTTTCCAACTATTAAGCCAATATAAGAGACTAAGTGTCTCAGTTCTCACCACGACCACTCCAAACCCGAACCAACCAACTCAACACGACAAAATCAGGCGAAACAACACACAATGAAGAAGAAACAGGGGAAACGGGGTTAATCTCACGGAACGACCGGCCGGGTCGTTACATCCTCCCCCTCTTAAACAAACGTTCATCCTCGAACGACTCTAGAAACATACATGGAGTCTCAAATAAGTGAGGATATTTGCTTCGCATCTCCCGCTCGGTCTCCCAGGTGGTATCCTCCACCGGCTGCCCTCTATACTGAACCTTCACTGAAGCTATATCCTTATACCTCAGCCTTCTGACCTGACGACCCAAAATAGCCACTGGCGCTACCTCATATGACATAGCACCCTCGAGCTGAACCGTGCTGAAGTCCAAAACATGAGACGGGTCACCAACATAGTTTCGGAGCATCAAAACATGGAACACCGGATGAATACTCGATAAGTCGGGTGGCAAGGCAAGTCTATAAGCCACCTCTCCAATCCTCTAAAGCACCTCAAATGGCCCAATGAACCGGGGACTCAGCTTTCTCCTCTTCCCGAAATTCATAACACCCTTCATGGGTGACACCTTCAGCAACACCTTCTCCCCAACCATGAAAGACATATCTCGGACCTTCCGGTCCGCATAACTCTTCTGCCTAGACTGCGTCTTGCGAAGCCGCTCCCCAATCAACTTCACCTTACACAACGCATCTTGAACCAAGTCTGTGCCCGATAACTAGCCTCGCCCGGCTCAAACCAACTAACCAGAGATCCTACCATATAAATCCTTATACGGAGCCATCTGGATACTCAACTGATAACTATGATTATATGCAAACTCCGCGAGTGGCAGAAACTGGTCCCATGAACTCCAGAATTTGAATAGTACGCTCCGACTTCCCGTCGGTCCGAGGATGAAACATTGTGCTGAACTCAATCTGAGTACCTAACTCCCTCTGCACGGCCCTCCAAAATTGAGATGTGAACAATGATAGAAACTGGAACCCTATGCAATCAAACAATCTCCCTGATATAAATCTCAATTAACCGCTCCAAAGAATAAGTAATACCAATAGGAATGAAGTGCGAGTACTTGGTCAGCCGATCCACAATAAACCATATAGCATCAAACCTCCTCGAAGTCTGTGGAAGCCCAACTACAAAGTCCATGGTGATCCGCTCCCACTTCCACTTCGGAATATCTAATCTCTGAAGCAATCCACCTGGTCTCTGGAGCTCATACTTGACCTGCTAAAAGTTGAGACACCGAGTCACGAACTCAAAAATATCCCTCTTCATCTGCCTCCACCAATAAAGATGTCTCAAATCCTGATACATCTTTGCGGCACCCGGATGGATGGAATACCGCGAACTATGGGCCTCAACTAGAATCAAATCTCGAAGTCCATACACATTGGGCACGTAACTCCTGCCCTGCATCCTCATGACCCTATCATCACCAATAACCACATCCCTGGCATCACCGCAACGGACCCTGTCCTGAAGAACGAGCAAGTGTGGATCATCATACTGACTTGCTCTAATATGATCATAAAGAGAAGACATGGAGGCTACACAAGCCAATACCTGCGGGGGCTTTGATAGATCCAATCTCACCAACTGACCCACTAAATCCTGAACATCAAGTGCTAAAGGTCGCTCTACTATTGGAAGGTAGGCTAGACTCCCCATACTCTCTGCTCTGCGACTTACGACATCAGCCACTAAATTGGCCTTCCCGGATGATATAGAATGGTGAGGTCATAATCCTTGAGGAGCTCCAACCATCTCCACTGACGCAAATTCAGGTCCTTCTGCTTAAGCAGATGCTGCAAACTACGGTAATCAGTGAAAACTCACAATGCACTCTATCCAAATAATGACGCCAAATCTTCAAGGCGTGGACAATAGCTCCTAGCTCAAGATTCGGCACTGGATAATTCTTCTCGTGCACCTTCAACAATCTGGACGCGTAGGTAATCACCTTACCGTCCTGCATCAAAACCGCTCCAAGGCCAACTCTCGAGGCGTGACAGTAAACTTTATAAGAGCCTGAACCTGTAGGAAAAACCAACACTGGAGTTGTAGTCAAAGCTGAGTTGAGCTTCTCAAAGCTCTCCTCACACTCCTCAGTCCACCTGAACTGAGAACCCTTCTAGGTCAGTCTGGTCATAGGAGCTGCAATAGATGAAAACACCTCTACAAAACGGCGATAGTACCCTGCCAAACCAAGGAAACTGCGAATCTCGGTAGCTGATGGCGGTCTAGGCCAGCTCTGCACCACCTCAATGTTTCTTCAGATCAACCTGAATACCCTCACTAGACACCACGTGCCTCAAGAACGCTACTGAATCAAGCCAGAACTCACACTTCAAAAATATTGCGTACAACTTCTTCTTCAAGGTCTGAAGCACAACTCTCAAATGCTGCTCATGATCCTGCCAAGATCGGGAATACACCAAGATGTCATCGATAAACACGATGATGAAAGAATCTAGATAAGGCCGAAATACACTGTGCATCAAGTGCATAAAGGACGTTGGGGCATCGGTCAGCCCGAATGACATAACCGGAAACTCATAATGACCATAGCTGGTCCTCAAGGCAGTCTTCGGGATGTCGGGCCCCTGAATCTTCAACTGATGATAGCCAGAACGCAATTAAACCTTGGAAAATACACTGGCCCCCTACAACTGATCAAACCAATCATCTATACGAGGCAAGGGATACTGGTTCTTTACTGTAACCTTGTTCAGTTGCCGATAATCAATACACATACACATAGAACCATCATTCTTCTTCAAAAACAACACCGGAGCACCCTAAGGTGACACATTAGGACGAATGAACCCCTTATCTAGGAGTTCCTGAAGCTGCTCCTTTAATTCCTTCAACTCCGCTGGTGCCATACGATAGGGTGTAATAGAGATAGGCTGAGTGCCTGTCACCAAGTCAATACCAAAATCAATGTCCCTGTTAGGTGGCATGCCTGGAAGGTCTACATGAAACAAGTCCGAAAAATCACGGACCACAGGAACCGAATCAATAATGGGAGTCTCACCACTGACATCCCTCACAAAAGCCAAATACGATAAACACCCCTTTTCGACCATATGCTGAGCCTTCAGGTAAGAAATTACCCTGCTAGGCACATACTCAAAAGAACCTCTCCACTCAACCCTCGGAAATCCTAGCATAGCTGAGGTCACGGTCTTAGCGTGAAAATCAAGAACAACATGACACGGGGATAGCCAATCCATGCCCAATATCACGTCAAAATCAACCATGCTAAGTAACAATAGGTCCACTTGGGTCTTCAGACCCCTAATAGATATCACACATGATCGATGCACACGGTCCACAACAATAGTATCGCCCACCGGAGCCTACACATGAACCGATATAACTAGAGACTCACGGGGCATATCCAGAAAATGAGAAAAATATGATGAAACATAGGAATATGTAGAACCAGGGTCAAATAAAGCCAAAGCATATCGGCGACGGACTAAGACAATACTGTGATCACTACATCGGAGGCCATAGCATCTGGCCTGGCTGGAAGTGCATAGATACAATCCAGGCCTCCACCTGCACGACCTCCCCTCTAGGGCGGCCCCTGGCGGTGTGGCCCCCACCCTTAGCTGTCTGGGCGGGTACTGAGCTAACTGGAGCCGAAGTCGAGGGCTGGACCCTCTGCTGAGAAGAACCACCATAGAACCATCCTTCTTCTTCACAAACAACACCGGAGCACCCCAAGGTGACACACTAGGCCGAATGAACCCCGTATCTAGGAGTTCCTGAAGCTTCTCCTTTAATTCCTTCAACTCTGCTGGTGCCATACGATAAGGTGGAATAGACATAGGCTGAGTTCCTGTCACCAGGTCAATACCAAAATCAATGTCCCTGTCAGGTGGCATGCCTGAAAGGTCTACACGAAACAAGTCCGAAAAATCACGGACCACAAGAACCGAATCAATAATGGGAGTCTCACCACTGACATTCCTCACAAAAGCCAAATACGATAAACACCCCTTTTCAACCATATACTGAGCCTTCATGTAAGAAATTACCCTGCTAGGCACATACTCAGAAGAACCTCTCCACTCAACCCTCGGAAATCCTAGCATAGCTGAGGTCACGGTCTTAGCGTGAAAATCAAGAACAGCATGACACAGGGATAGCCAATCCATGCCCAATATCACGTCAAAATCAACCATGCTAAGTAACAATAGGTCCACTTGGGTCTTCATACCCCTAATAGATATCACACATGACCGATGCACACGGTCCACAACAATAGTATCGCCCACCGGAGCCTACACATGAACCGATATAACTAGAGACTCACGGGGCATATCCAGAAAATGAGAAAAATATGATGAAACATAGGAATATGTAGAACCAGGGTCAAATAAAGCCAAAGCATCTCGGCGACAGACTAAGATAATACTGTGATCACTACATCGGAGGCCATAGCATATGGCCTGGCTGGAAGTGCATAGATACGATCCAGGCCTCCACCTGCACGACCTCCCCCTCTAGGGCGGCCCCTGGCGGTGTGGCCCCCACCCTTAGCTGTCTGGGCGGGTACTGAGCTAACTGGAGCCGAAGTCGAGGGCTGGACCCTCTGCTAAGAAGAACCAACATAGAACCATCCTTCTTCTTCCCAAACAACACCGGAGCACCCCAAGGTGACACACTAGGCCGAATGAACCCCTTATCTAGGAGTTCCTGAAGCTGCTCCTTTAATTCCTTCAACTCCGTTGGTGCCATACGATAAGGTGGAATAGACATAGGCTGAGTTCCTGTCACCAGGTCAATACCAAAATCAATGTCCCTGTCAGGTGGCATGCCTGGCAGGTCTGCATGAAACAAGTCCGAAAAATCACGAACCACAGGAACTGAATCAATAATGGGAGTCTCACCACTGACATCCCTCACAAAATCCAAATCCGATAAATACCCCTTTTCAACCATACGCTGAGCCTTCAGGTAGGAAATCACCCTGCTAGGCACATAATCAGAAGAACCTCTCCACTCAACCCTCGGAAATCCTAGCATAGCTGAGGTCACGGTCTTAGCGTGAAAATCAAGAATAACATGACACGGGGATAGCCAATACATGCCCAATATCACGTCAAAATTAACCATGCTAAGTAACAATAGGTCCACTCGGGCCTCCAGACCCCTAATAGATATCACACATGACCGATGCACACGGTCCACAACAATAGTATCGCCCACCGGAGTCTACACATGAACCGATGTAACTAGAGACTCACGGGGCATATCCAGAAAATGAGAAAAATATGACGAAACATAGGAATATGTAGAACCAGGGTCAAATAAAGCCAAAGCATCTCGGCGACAGACTGAGACAATACTGTGATCACGACATCGGAGGCCATAACATCTGGCCTTGCTGGACGTGCATAGATACAAGCCTTGCCTCCACCTGCACGACCTCCCCCTCTAGGGCGGCCCCTGGCGGTGGGCCCCCCACCCTTAGCTGTCTGGGCGGGTGATGAGGTTACTGGAGCCGAAGTCGAGGGATTGACCCTCTGATGAGAAGAACCACCATAGAACCATCCTTCTTCTTCACAAACAATACCGGAGCACCCCAAGGTGACACACTAGGCCGAATGAACCCGTTATCTAGGAGTACCTGAAGCTGCTCCTATAATTCCTTGAACTCCACTGGTACCATACGATAAGATGGAATAGAGATTGGCTGAGTTCGTGGCACCAAGTCAATACCAAAATCAGTCTCCCTGTCAGGTGGCATGCCTGACAGGTCTGCATGAAACAAGTCCGAAAAATCACGGACCACAGTAACCGAATCAATAGTGGGAGTCTCACCACTAACATCCCTCACAAAAGCCAAATACGATAAACACCCCTTTTCAACAATACGCTGAGCCTTCAGGTAGGAAATCACCCTGCTAGGCACATACTAAGAAGAATCTCTCCAGTCAACCCTCGAAAATCCTAGCATAACTGAGGTCATGGTCTTAGCGTGAAAATCAAGAACAACATGACACGGGGATAGCCAATCCATGCCCAATATCACGTAAAAATCAACCATGATAAGTAACAATAGGTCCACTCAGGTCTCCATACCCCTAATAGATATCACACATGACCGATGCACACGGTCCACAACAACAGTATCGCCCACCGGAGTCGACACATGAACCGATGTAACTAGAGACTTACGGGGCATATCCAAAAAATGGGGAAAATATGATGAAACATAGGAATATGTAGAACCACGGTCAAATAAAGCCAAAGAATCTCGGCGACAGACTGGGACAATACTGTGATCACTGCATCGGAGGCCATAGCATCTGGCCTGGCTGGAAGTGCAAAGATATGAGCCTGGCCTCCACCTACACGACCTCCCCCTCTAGGGCGGCCCCTGGCGGTCTGGCCCCCACCCTTAGCTGTCTGGGCGGGTGCTGAGGTGACTGGAGCCGAAGTCGAGGGCTGGACCCTCTGCTGAGAAGAACCACCAAAACAACAGGGACTAATAGAAACCCCTGGCACCAGAATGGCCACTAGAAGAATCATGCATAGAGGAACTCTGAACTGGTGGTGCTCGAGCTGCACTGTGGGCTGGAAGGGCACCGAATGAAGAACGGCCTGGCTGAGAACTACGGGGACCATGAACCGAAGATGAACAACTATAGGCTGGGCGGACTGACTGATGAGGTCTTAATGAACGACCTCTACCTGCTGAAACTGCCCCCTGGAAGGAGCATCACTAGACCCTGGAAGGAGCACCACTAGAACCACCCGATCCACGAGGCCTCTTGGCCTCCCTCTCATCCAAATGCCGAAGACGAACCGACTCAATATCACGAGCAATATCGACCACTTGCTCAAAAGTAGCACCTGATACCCTCTCCTGAGTCATAAAAAGGCGGAGCTGATAAGTGAGGCCACCCACAAACCTCCTAATCCTCTCCCTATCGGTAGGAACCAGCTCGGTGGCATTACGAGCCAACTCTGAAACCCGAATCTCATACTGCATCACTGAGAGCTCCCCCTGCCGCAGCTGCTCAAACTACTTGCGCTGCTCCTCCTTGTGAAACTGGGGAACATACTTCTCCAAGAAGATAGTGGAGAACTGTTGCTATGTGAGGGGTGTTGAACCAACAGGCCTACGCCTCTCGAAGAACTCCCACCAAGTAAAAGCAGCCCCGGAAAATTGAAAAGTAGCAAACAAGACCCCACTAGTCTCTAGAATCCCAGCAGTACGAAGCATCCTCTGACACTTATCCAGAAAACCCTAGGCATCCTCGCCCTTAGCACCACTGAATGTCTGAGGCTGAAGTCTACTATATCTCTCCAGCCTACGCTGCTCATCATCTGGCATATCTGGAACCACGAAGTCCTGAACTGGAGCAACCGGCTGGGCTTGAACTGCCCCCGGTGTTTGAAGGCCCTAAGTAACCTACTCAGGTGTCCAGGCAGCTGGAGTCTGACTGCCTCCCCCGGCCTGAGAAGTAGCAGCAGTAGAAGACGCAGCAACTGCCTGAGCATGTGTGGTACATACAGTCAAGATCTGAGCCAAGGACTCTTGAAGACCCGTAACAACAATAGGCACCGCCGGTGCCTCAGCCTGACCTGCTGGAGTATCTGCGGCGGGAACCTGATTCTGAATGATAGTTGGACTTTCTAGTACTGCCCCGGATGCTACACGGGCTGATCCCCTACCTCTACCACGGCCTCGACCTTTCACTGGTCTAGCTGGTGGCTGGTCACCCTGATCGGTAGCACGAGTCCCACCATCTGTGAGAGAATGAAACAACTGAAGTTTAGATCTCCAAAATCAACAAAATGGCACGACAAAATTCAAAAAAAATGAGATTTTTCCTAAGGGGTCTACAGCCCCTCGAAGATAAGTATAGACGTCTCCGTACCAATCCGCAAGACTCTACTAAACCTGCTCATGACCGTGGAGTCCTATGTAACCTAGGCTCTGATACCAGCTTCTCACGATCCCAAATCCTAAGCCGGCCGCGATGGCGCCTATCATGGAACGAGGCTAACCAGCAATTACATACTGACATAATATTTTATAATTTTCAAAACTATTCTGATCTTTCACAAACATTTCTTTCGCTTAAGCAGTTTAAAGCAACAAAATGAATAAAACAGTTTATACACTACCCCAAAACTTGGAGTCAACCGTCATGAGAATCTACGAGCAGTACAAAATAACCCTACTGTCAAAGTACATCAAGACTCACAATGAGGAACTAAGTACAAAACAAGAAATGGGAAAAGAGATGATGTGGACGCTGAACAGCTACCTGGAAGTCCCAAATCCGACTCCACATGAAGGAAGGAAACTAGCGCTCGGTACCAGCACCTGTATCTGCACATAGGGGTGCAGGGATAGTGTGAGTACGCCAACTTAGTGGTAATGAAAATAAATCAAGTCTAAGCAGTAAGAAACACATAAGATCAAATCATCAATTCACAATAAGCACAACCTTTCTTTCCAACAGTGTATACATTAAACCAACATGATTTAAAAGCCAACTTCAGTAAAATCCTTTGAAAAATGTGTTCTCCAATAATTTAAGAAAAGAAAATACCCAAAGAGTTTAGTGTAAAATGAAATAAATCATAAATAGCCCCTCGGGCCAAAACATGTATCATAAATCGCCCCTCGGGCAAATCATCACTCTGAATCAGTCGCTCAGCAAACCTCACAATCACTCAGTATCAGCCCCTCGAGCAACCTCACTGTCACTCATGCCTCCCAATCACTCGACACTCGGCACTCGGCACTCGCACTCAGTAGGTACTTGCGCTCACTAGGGTCTTTTATAGACTCCGGAAGGGATCCTTCATCCCAAGCGCTAATATCAAGCCACCTCGTGGCATCTCATATCCTCACAATCAGGCCCTCGACCCCACTCAGCCAGAAACTCTCAGTAAGTCACTCGGGCTATCAGTAAAATGGGGTACTCGGCCCAAAACTTCATTTTATATCTCAAAATAGTGTAGATAAGGCTGAGTTTCGAAAACAGTTAAACATGTTATGACTGAGTGTAAATCATAAGTCAACACAGTAAGAGAATAGTAGAAAAAGCCCCAAGGGGTCTAAATAAGTCGGCACAAGGCCCCAAACATGGCTTACATCCCAAATATAGTAATAGCTTTAGAACACAATTTAACATATGATTTAAAGTAAATATGCAACTCAATAGTTGCCGCGGAAAGGATCAATTCCAAATCCAAAAATCAATTCACGCCACATACTCGTCATCCGACATGTGCGCCACTCCAAAAATAGTGAGAAAATACGAAGTCCGGGGTTTCATACCCTCAGGACAAGATTTATAGTCATTACTTACCTCAACCCGGCCTGAATACTAATCCGTGATGCTCTTGCCTCTCGAATCGGCTCCCGATTACTGCGAATCTAACCAAAACCAAATTAACATCATCAATATACGCTAAAGGAACAAGGCCCAATCAAAAACTATCAATCTTAACAAAAATTCCCGAAATTTGCCAAACCCGAGACCCGTGCCCACGTCTCGGAATTTGACAAAAATCGCAGCACAAGAATCCTTATCCTTTCCCAAGTCTACACATATAAAATGCATCAAAATCCGATCACAATTGACCCCTAAATTCCTTAATTATAAGTCTCAATTTCCCAAGCCCTAAACCTCCAATTTATGCCGTTAAATCCACTAATTCCAAGCCTAATCCGTCAAATTACAATATTGAATCGAGTTTTTAGTGCGAGAAACTTACCTCCACAGAAGACCCTTGAAATCCTTTTTCAATTTGCTCCCAAAATGTCTCAACCCGCATGCAAAAGTGATGAAAAATGCCAAAAATTTGCGAAGGCAGGTATTTATACTTCCTGCCCAGTGAAACCTCACCTGTGGGACTTGCTCCGCACCTGCGGTCCTAGGTGCGGACTTGTGGAACTCCACTTAAGGCCCAAATCTCACACCTGCGGAGAATCACCCACACCTGCGGCTCCGCAGGTGCGACCCATGTGTTTCACCTGCGACTTTCTCCAGCCTGACCCATTTTCCCACCTACGCAATCACTTCTGCAGGTGCGGCCACACCAGAAGCCTGGCACCAGCTGCATTTTCCAACTTCAATCCCTCCGATGACTATCTGAAATCATCCCGAGCCCCTTGGGACCCCAACTAGAAACACAAACAAGTCCCAAACCTTATTAAAACTTAGTCGAGCCTTCGAAACACCCAAAACAACGCCAAAACACCAAAATCACATAGGACTCAAGCCTATGAACTTTGAGATTTCTAAATTCCGCCAATGATGTCGAAACCAACAAAAACACGTCTGAATGACCTGAAAATTTGCACACACGTCCAAAATGACACAACGAACCTACTCCAACTTTCATATGTCCATTTGACCATGATAGCTAACTTTCCACTGCCGACCAAAAATCGCCAGAACTCAACTTCGCCAATTCAAGCCTAATTTTACACCGGGCGTCAAAACCACATTCCGAACATATTCCTAAGTCCCAAATCACCTAACGAAGCTATCCGAGCCATAAAATCTTCATTCCGAGGTTGTTTACCAATAAGTCAACTCCCAGTTGACTTTTCCAACTATTAAGCCAATATAGGATACTAAGTGTCTCAGTTCTCACCACGACCACTCCGAACCCGAACCAACCGACTCAACATGACAAAACCAGGCTAAACAACACACAATGAAGCAGAAACAGGGGAAACGGGGCTAATCTCATGGAACGACCGGCCGGGTCGTTACAAGATCATAACTTTCTGCTTGTATAACTTCACAACAAAATGGAGTGGTTGAAAGAAAAAATAGGACACTTGAAGATATGGCCAGGACCATGTTTCTTTCTAGTAAACTACCTCATAACTTCTGGGCAGAAGCTGTAAACACTGCATGCTTTATCATAAATAGGTGCGTGACTAGACCACTTGTAGAGAAGACTCCCTGTGAGTTACTTAAAGGGAGAAAGCCCATGATGTTTTAGACTTCAATACAACACGATAAGATAGGTTAATTTGTGTGGTACCCAATTTTCGAGTGCTGTATGAGTAGAAGAACCTAGTTCTTCTTGGTGTTCCAACTATTACTGTTGCGGAATAATAAGAAGCAGTAAAGTAAAAACACAGAGATTTTACGTGGAAAACACCTGGCTCAAAAGGTGAAAAACCCACGACCTACTCCTCAGTAGAATTTTCTCAACTCTTCACTAAAACTCTGAGCCAAATGGACTTACAAAATAAACTCTTTTGTAATCCTAAGGATTAACTCTAACCCTTTGTAGTAACTAGCCCCTAGCTAATTTCTACACACCTCAAGTTAACTCTAACTTGATCAATACTTACCTATTACAATTGCTTCTATGAAAGATGAAAAAATACAATATTAAAGCTCCTACTACAATCAACTAGACTCAATAATCAATCTGATGAAACTGGTTCTTCTAGTTGAAATGTAGCCTCTGCATCGCACAGTAATTATGCTTGCAAAATATCTCTGGGAATTTTGCTTTCAGACTTTGATTCACTTCAGCTTTGTGCGCCTCTCTTTTTCAGCAGAAATACATCAAGTATTTATAGAGTCAGTCGTTGAGCTTGTCTTCCAATTCCAGTTCAACTCTACCTGGGAGAACAAGTTCTTATCAAACTCAACTTCCTTCCTCCGTTTATGTCCTTGCTGAATTCGACTTCTATTGTTTCATCAATTTGCAACATTTTCGCATTAGAAGATACTCTGTCTCTTATGCATATAAGGTTTGTGTGCCAACTCGTCAGGTCAAGTATGTGTTCTCTGATGGACCTGGTTCAACTGGTCAGCCTTTTGTCAATC
The DNA here is from genome assembly GCA_005239505.1 of Nicotiana paniculata. NCBI lineage: Eukaryota > Viridiplantae > Streptophyta > Magnoliopsida > Solanales > Solanaceae > Nicotiana > Nicotiana paniculata. The sequence continues at coordinate 24,689 of ML317652.1, forward strand.
TTCAACACTATGCAGTGACATAGGTCAAATAATTCCCCCTTTTTGATGATGACGAACTCTGTGCTTAATCCTGTATACACTTCAAATATAGGGTATGGCTTTAAGAATTAATCATAGAGAAACCAGGTTCAGTATGTTATAAATATAACTTTTGAAAAAGTTCAGCACATATCCTCCCCCTTTTGGCATCATCAAAAATTTTGTAAAATGATACACTTACTAGATTTATTAATTATTACTCATGGCCATTGAGGAAACTGCATATGCAATCATGGATTAATCATCAATAATCAACTAAGAATTCAAACTATCAAAAAATAGAGATACTGAATCAGAGCAAAAAGCATCAGATTTTATTGATAGAGAATATATGATTCTTCTACAATCCACAAAATGAAACAAAAACAATTAAAACATGAGTAACAAACAAAAAATTCTGAATGTGGGTCACTGAAAGTTCTAGACAGGCTAGGAAATTAAGGCTTGGAAAAACTGCAGACCTGGTTCATTTAGCCAAGATGGACGGTTCTGCTGACTTAGAAACAGATGAAAACTTCTTTGAGCAAGTCTTGGCTTTCTTGAGCTTAGGGGTCTGAACCTCTACCTCTGCCACTTTTTCACTTTGATGGATCAGGTCCATCTCATCGACTTCAACAACCTCAATAGGTTCAACAACCTTTTTTTCCTTCTTACTCTCCTCTAAAACACTCTTCAACTCGTCCTCACTTTGCTTTACCTTGCTCCTTGTAGTTCTTCCTCTTGGAAGAGAAATATTAGAAGTCTCAAAAGGAGCAGCTTTTATTTTCTTACTTTCTCTTGTTGTTCCAGACGTTTGAGCTTTAGAAGTTCTTTTCTTCTTTGGATTGTAATTATTGCCTAACATTTTTCAGTAGATCCGTCAGGGTTTCCTCAGTAGATGAACCAGGTTCATCTGTGTGCTTTCCCAAATTTACTAACCCTTCAGTTTCTCATGATTCACTTCCCCCTTCATTCTTGCTACTTTCTTCCTCCTTTTTCTGGCTCAGCTCCAAAAATAGCCTCTAACAGATTTAGAGGTGGGTGAAAAATCAGCCACTTCTTTCCCTTTTCCCTTTCTCATTACTTCGTACTCCCTCACTCATTTTTTTTTAATTTAATTTTTACCACCTATTCTTATTGTTTCTGGAAACTCCACATCTATTACATACCCAACCAGTATGAACCTATTTTCTAAGTTTTTCAACAACATCAGAGTTGACCTCAGAAGAAGGACTTGGGACAGATGTTACCTGAGTCATAGAAAATTTGGGAATGGTTTTGTAAGGGAGGGGATGGATTGAATGAACTTTTAGTTTTGAATTGACGATTAAGGCTTCCCTAGAATCTAGGTATTTTAATTTGGTGAGAATTCTTGTTGAAACAGAATTGGTTCAAAGTCAAATGGATAGGCTTTGAAAAGATTTTGAGTTTGGGCAGAGTTCTGCTCATGATTTAATTATTAATATTTCAAAGTGTGCAGAGTGTAGAACACATACCTCGCCTTTCAGATGAACCAGCACGATGAACCAGGTTCATCATTTCAGAATCCTCCTGATCAAGCCTCAATTTGTAAAGATAGAAAAAATGTCATTAGTGATCAGTGAGTCATATCAAAACATGGCATAAGAGTACAACTTTTACAGTATGAGACTGAGCAATTGTTAATCTGATTAAGTACCTAATTAAAATTTTCTAGCCAAAAAAAAATTCCATTTTTTCAGTTGTTTTTTTCAATCAGGTGATCTTAATCATCCTTATTTCCAGCATGTTTCTCTAAAAATTCTTCCTGCTAAGTTCTTTAGTGAATATATCAGCAATTTGATGATCAGTAGCATAAAATTCAATTGAGATCATTCCCTTTTCATAGTTATCCCTTAGGAAATGGTGCCTAAAATCTATGTTCTTAGTCCTCTTGTGATGAACCGGGTTCTTCGTCATACTAATATCACTAGTGTTATCACAGAAAATAGGAATGAATCCCACATCAATACCAAAATCCATGAGTTGTTGCTTGATCTATAGCAACTGGGCACAACATGAGGCTGCAGCCACATATTCAGCCTCAACAATAGACAAGGCTACTGAATTTTGTTTCTTGGTAGCCCAAGACAAAAGGCATGATCCCAAAAAGTGAGCCATACCTGAAGTACTTTTCCATCAACCAGGAAACCTGCATAATCAACATCAGCATATCCTACAAGGTCGAAATTACTACCTTTAAGATACCAAAGGCACAAATCAGTGGTGCCTTTCAAATATCTCAAAATTCTCTTCACTGCAGTGAGGTGGGACTCCTTTGGATTTTCCTGAAACCTAGCACACAGTTCCACGCTGAACACAATATCATGTCTGCTGCCAGTGAGATATAATAGAGACCCAATCATCCCTCTGTATAACTTCTGATCAACGGATGAACCAGGTTCATCAACATCCAATTTTGTAGTTGTGGCTATGGGAGTGTCTATTTCCTTTGAGTCTTCCATTTTAAACTTCTTGAGCAATTCTTTCACATACTTTTGTTGGTGGATCATTGTTCCATTTGGCTTTTTCTTGATTTGCAAGCCTAAGAAGATGTTTAGCTCACCCATCATACTTATCTCAAACTCACTCCCCATAAGCATAGCAAATTCCTTGCTCAATTTTTCAGAAGTCGCCACAAATATAATATCATCCACGTATATTTGCACAACTAGAAGATCCTTACACTTTTCCTTTAATAACAGGGTAATGTCAATTTTGCCTCGTTTGTACCCATGTTCTAGCAGGAATTTTGATAATCATTTGTACCATGCTCTTGGTGCTTGTTTGAGACCATATAGAGCCTTGTCGAGTTTGTATACATGGTCAGGTGACTCCTTGATTTCAAAACCTGGAGGCTGCTTGACAAATACATCTTCTTTCAGATAGCCATTGAGAAAGGAACTCTTAACATCCATCTGATGAAGAGTGAATTCCACATGTGCATCAAATGCTATAAAAAGTCTGGTTGCCTCTAGTCTTGCCACAGGGGCAAAGGTCTCATCATAGTCAATTCCTTCTTCTAAACTATACCCTTGAACAACTAATCTTACCTTATTCCTTGTAATAGTTCCATCCTCATCGAGCTTGTTCCTGAAGACCCACTTGGTGCCAATCACTGATCTGTCTAGTGGCCTAGGTACCAAGTGCCATACTTGACTTCTTTTAAATTTATTCAGCTCTTCTTGCATGGCATTTACCCAATCAGCATCTTGTAGGGCTTCCCTAATGTTCTTTGGTTCGATCATGGATAGAAAGGCATCAAACGCACACAGATGTTTCAAGGATGATATTGTTTTTATTCCGGATGTCAAATTTGTTATGATGTTCTCAAGAGAGTGAGAACTCTGATATGTGTGGTTTAAGTACCAGCTGTTCATTCCTAGATAATTCCATGGTGCCTTGTTGTTGTGGAGCAGGAGTAGGGTCAGGTTGCATATGTTGAATTCCCCCTGTCATGATGCTTGGGGTAGTTGAACCTGGTCCATCACCTATTCCACCTTCCATGCTTGCTTCAATGTGATCACTGCTTCTTACCAGTCCAAGCTCCTCATCTCAGGTTCCTGTCTCTCAACAAGAATGTTATTTTCATCAAAGACAACATGTATACTTTCTTTTACACACATAGTTATTTTATTATACGCTTTATAATCTTTACTATGTGATGAATATCCCAAGAATACTCCTTCATCACTTCTGGGGTCAAATTTTCTTAGGGAATCTTTGCCGTTATTGTGTACAAAACACTTGAATCCAAAAGCCCTAAAGTGGGATATGTTGGGCTTTCTCCCTTTAAGTAATTCATAGGGAGTTTTCTCTACTAGAGGTCTGGTCATGCATCTATTGATAATGTAGCATGCAGTGTTAATTGCTTCTGCGCAGAAGCTGTGAGGTAGTTTTCTTGATAGAAGCATGGTTCTTGCCATGTCTTCAAGAGTTCTATTTTTCCTTTCAACAACCTCATTTTGCTGTGGGTTCTAGGAGCAGAAAAATTATGATTGACACAATATTCATCACAAAACTCAGCAAACTTGGTATTCTCAAACTTAGTACCATGGTCAGATCTTATTGATGCCAATTGATGTCCCAATTGATTTTCAGCTTTCTTAACAAATGAGGTGAACATATTTCTTCATCCTTAGATGACAGGAATAAGGTCCAAGTGAACCTTGGAAAATCATCAACTAGCACCATCACATATCTCTTACCACCTCTACTTAAAGTTCTCATAGGACCGCATAGATCCATATGAACCAGTTCCAACGTCCTGGTGGTACTGACCATTTTCTTACTTTTGAAAGAGGACCTTACTTGCTTCCCCCTGGCACATGCCTCACAAACTTTTTCTTACTTGAACTTAATGTTAGGAAGTCCTACCACTAAGTCCTTAGAGACTAGTTAGTTAAGCTGAGTTAGACTTGCATGACCAAGTCGTTTGTGCCGCAGGAGGGGATCACTGTCCAACACATTTAGACAAGTGAGTTCATTTTCAGACAGTGTGGACAAATCTATAACATAAATGTTATTCATTCTTTTTCCCTGCAAAACAATCTTGTCAGTAAGCAGGTTAATCACAAAACATTTTGTGGAAGTAAAAGCAACCAGGTTACCTCTGTCACATAGTTGTGATACACTGATCAGACTATATTTCAAGCCATCTATTAGATACACATGTTCAATAGATCGTGTATCATCCTTACCTACCTTACCAACCCCAATGATTTCACCTTTCTTTCCGTTTCCAAATGAGACATTTCCTCCTTTGAGACTTTCAAGTGAAAGGAACTGTTCTATATTCCCAGTCATATGCTTTGAGCAGCCACTATCCAAGTACCAAATCTGGCTGCCTCCTCCCACTTGAACCTACAAAAGGAATCAAATGTTAGTCTTAAGAACCCAAACTAGTTTTGGTCCTTCTCTATGAGAGAATGGATGAATCAAATTTTTCCTGGCCCAATTTGGCAGCCAGTTTTTCCCTTTTACAAACCTCTCATTTTTTCGACTGGCCTGTTCTTTTGCAGTACACTCATATTTGTAGTGTCCAGTCTTACCACAATGGGTGCAGATTTTATTCTCAGGAAGAGTGAGATACTTTTTGTTGGGATCCCACTTGGGCAATTGACTTCCAAATCGAATTCCTCTCCTGTTGCTACTATGATTCTCTTGAAGCCATATCAGGGCGTCAGAGGATTTATTCCATTTACAGGTTCGATCTAATTCATGTTTGACTTTGCCAAGATCTTCTTTAAGAGATCTTATCTGCTCATGCTTGGCATACATTTTATCTTTCAGTTTACCTAAGTCTTCTTCTAACACAAAATGAGAGTGATCAACTACCTTTTTGCTGGAACCTAATCTTAACTTTAAGTTACCAGATTTTAGCTCTAGATTATCAGTTTTGGGTGGATGAACCTGGTTTATCAAGACAATGTTTTTCTTTTTAGATTCACTGACCCTTATTTCCAGGTCCATGCATTTTGCTTTTAGCATTGCACACTCTTTAGATAGTTGATCCTTCTCTTTGGTTGTTTCCTCAGAATCATCTATGAAGTCAAGTAGCAACCCAGAGAGTTTCTCCTTAGATAAAAACTTTATTTTAGTTTTATGTTGTGAGATACTTACCTCTGGTTCTTCATAAGTATCCTCATCATATTCTCCAATTGCCATGAGAGCCTGATCTTCAGTATCCTCATCTTCTGATTCTTCATCTAAACTTTCCCCCCAAGCAGCAACCATAGCCTTTGTTGTGTTTGTCTTGGGTTGAACCTGTTCCTTCTCTCATATCTTTCCTTCCTCCATTCTAATTCCCATTGAGGGCAGTTTTTGATGAGATGATCAGTCTTTCCACACTTGTACCATCCCTCATTAGCTGACCTTTCTGGTGTATTTGCCTTGTTGAAGTTTCCTCCCTGGAGATGCCTTTTTTCCTCATGATAAAGTTTCTGAATTATTTTGTTATTATGTCCATCTCATACTTCTCCAGATCAGTTCCCTCAGTGATCCTCAGTGTTAGACTTCTCTCCTTCTTTGGGGCATCCATCTTCATGGTTTGCCTTCTGAGTTCATAAGCAGTGAGGTTTCCAATCAACTCATCCAGTCTAAGGGTTACCATATTTTTGGATTCTTGGATAGTAGTGATCTTGATTTTCCAGGAGATAGGAAGAACCCTTGTCAAGATCTTCTCTACCTTGTTTTCTTCAAGTATGATTCTTTCAAGAGACTTGATTTCATTTGTCAAGGTTGTGAACCTTGTGTACATTTCCTGAATTGTCTCTCCTTCTTTCATAGTGAAGTTTTCATACTGAGAGTATAGTAGTGTACCTCTAGACCTCATCACTTGAGTTGTTCCTTCATGGGATACTTGTAGAGTATCCCAGATTTCCTTGGTAGTGGTGCAACTTTGGATTCTATTGTATTCATCTGCTCCTAATCCACACACTAGCCACTTTTTTGCTTTGGCATTCTTCTCCCATTTATTCAGATCTTCAGCCGTGCAGTCAGCCCTAGTCTTAGGTACATATACACCTTCAACATTTTTCTTCATTGTTGCAAGTGGTCCATCAGTGACTATGTCCTAGAGTTCATAATCCTCTCCAATAAGGTGGTCCTTCATTCTTTTCTTCCACCAAGAATAGTACTGGCCATTGAAGAGTGGTGGCCTTGCAGTTGATTGACCTTCCCAGTTCCCAGGTGGTGCACTCATCTTGATCTTTTCCAAGGTGTTAGCCTTTTCAAGGATAACCTACTCTGATACCAATTGATGTTTTAGAATTCAATACCACACAATAAGATAGGTTACTTTGTGTGGTACCCAATTTTCGAGTATTGTCTCAGTAGAAGAACCTAATTCTTCTTGGTGTTCCAACAATTACTGTTGCAGAATAATAAGAAGTAGTAAAGTAAAAACACAGATATTTTTACATAGAAAACGCCTGGCTCAAAAGGTGAAAAAACCACGACCTACTCCTCAGTAGGATTTCCTCAACTCTTCACTAAAACTCTGAGCCAAACGGACTTACAAAATAAACTCTTTTGTAATCCTAAGGGTTAACTCTAACCCTTTGTAGTAACTAGCCCCTACCTAATTTCTACACACCTTAAGTTATCTCTAACTTGGTAAATACGTACCTATTACAATTGCTTCTATGAAAGCTGAAAAGATACAATATTAAAGCTCCTACTACAATCAACTAGACTCAATAATCAATCTGATGAAACTGGTTCTTCTAGTTGAACTGTAGACTCTGCATCGCACAGTAATTCTACTTGCAAAATATCTCTGGGAATTTTTCTTTCAGACTTTGATTCACTTCAGCTTTATGCGTCTCTCTTTTTCAGCAGAAATACATCAAGTATTTATAGAGTCGTTGAGCTTGTTTTCCAATTCCAGTTCAACTCTACCGGGGAGAACAAGTTCTTATCAAACTCAACTTCCTTCCTTCGTTTCTGTCCTTGCTGAATTCGACTTCTATTCTTTTATCAATTTGCATCATTTTCACATTATAAGATACTCTTCTTGTTCATTGATACTTCACAATCACATTCATCTATTATGCATATAAGGTTTGTGTTCCAACTCGTCAGGTCAAGTATGTGTGCTCTGATGGACCTGGTTCAACTGGTCAGCCTTTTGTCAATCTTCAAAACTATGCAGTGACATGGGTCAACAGCCCAATATATCCCATCTTAGGGATTTTGGCTGTAAGTGCTTTGTGCACAACAATGGCAAGGACTCCCTAGGTAAGTTTGATCTTAGAAGTGATGAGGGAATATTCTTGGGATATTCTTCACATAGTAAGGCTTATAAAGTGTATAACAGAAAAATCATGTGTGTTGAAGAGAGTGTCCATGTTGTTTTTGATGAAACTAACATTTTCTCTGAGAGACAGGAACTAGTAGATGAAGAAATTGGGCTGGTCAGAAACTCAGACCAAACTGGAGAAACACTGGAGGAAGGAACGGGTGATGGAACAGGTTCATCCATCCCAGGCAACATGCCAGGGGGAACTGAACAACAAACTAATTTCCAAACCTCATTGGAACTTGTCCCTAGTCCTGTTCCTCATCAACAATACATTGTAGGATCTTCAATCAATACCCAGTTGGTTGTAAAACCACACAGATATCAAAGCTCACACCCCATTGAGAACATTTTAACTGATCCAACCTCTGGAATCAGAACCAGATCCTCTTTGAAAAATCTGTGTGCGTTTGATGCTTTTCTATCCCTGATTGAACCTAAAAATATTGTTGAATTTTTGCAGGATGCAGATGGAAAAATTACAATAAACAAGGCAAGATTGGTGGTTCAAAGATACAGTTAGGAGGAAGTAATAAACTATGATGAAACCTTTCCTCATGTGGCAAGGTTGGAAGCAATTAGGCTCCTCATAGCCTTTGCTGCTTACATGGAATTCACCCTTCACTAGATGGATGGCAAGAGTGCCTTCCTCAATGGCTACATCAAGGAAGAAGTGTTTGTAAAGCAGCCTCCGTGGTTTGAAAATAAGGAGAATCCTAATCATGTGAACAAGCTAAGCTTGACAAAGCATTGTATGGACTCAAGCAAGCTCCAAGGGCATGGTATGAAAGGCTTTCAAAATTCCTGCTGGAACATGACTACAAGAGAGATAAAATTGATAGAACCTTATTCTTGAAGGAAAAGGGTAAAGATCTCTTGGTAGTGTAGATATATGTAGATGACATAATCTTTGGGGCAACTTCTGAAAAGCTAAGTAAAGAAATTGCTAAACTAATGGGGAGTGAATTTGAAATGAGCATGATGGGTGAGCTTAACTTCTTTTAGTCTTAGAAATTAAATAAAATTCAAATGGAACTATTATCCATCAGCAAAAATATGTGAAAGAATTGCTTAAAAGATTTAAAATGGAAGACTCAAAGGAAATTGACACTCCTATTGTAACAATCACAAAATTAGATGTAGATGAACTTGGTTCATCTGTCGATCAAAAGCTGTATGGAGGAATGATTGGTTCATTGTTGTATCTTACTGCCAATAGACCTGACATTGTTTTCAGCGTAGGGCTTTGTGTAAGATTTCAGGCCTTTCCAAAGGAATCACACTTAACTGCAGTGAAGAGAATCTTGAGGTACCATAAAGGCACCACCGACCTCTATCTTTGGTATCCTAAAGGTAGTAATTTTGATCTTGTGGGATATGCTGATGCTGACTATGCAGGCTCTTTGGTAGATAGAAAGAGCACCTCAGGTATGACACACTTTTTGGGCTCACGTCTTGTGTCTTGGGCTACTAAGAAACAGAATTTTGTAGCTCTATCTACTGCTGAGGCTGAGTATGTGGCTGCAGCCTCATGTTGTGCTCAGTTATTATGGATTAAACAACAATTGATGGATTTTGGTAAAGAGGTTAGATGCATCCCTATCTTCTATGATAACACCAGTGCTATTAGATGATGAAGAATCCCGTTCATCTTAAAAGAACAAAGCATATAAATGTTAGACACCATTTCTTAAGAGACAACTATGAGAAAGGAATGATCTCTATTGAATTCTGTGCTACTGATAAATAAATTGCTGACATCTTTACTAAATCACTAAGTATGAGCATTTTTAAAGGAACATGTTAGAGTTAGGGATGATTAAGATCAACTAATTGAACCAGTTCAAAACAAACCAGAAAAACATTTTGGCTGGGAGCTCTAAAATCTGTGTAAATAATCAGAATAATCATTGCTCAGTTTCATGCTATAAACATCATACTCTCTTGCCATGTGTTAATATGACTCCTTGGTTACTAATGATGTTTTTTGATTTTTGATAATTGAGGCTTAATCAAGAGATTCTAACAAGATAAACCTAGTTCATTGCTGCTGGTTCATATGAAAGACGAGGTATGTGCTCACTACTATACACATATTGAATTATTAATAGTTAATCATGAGCATGACTCTATCTATAACAAGCTCTTTTAAAATTCTAGTCCTTATCCTAAATTTGAACCTGTTCCAAATAGTCCAATCAAATTAAAAAGCCCAGATCATAGGGTAGTCATAACCGTCACTTTACAACTGACACTTCTGAATCGATTAGACTTCTTATTGATCCAAATTACACCCGTTGTGTGTTAATTACCCAAGTATTTTAAAACCCATCATCATTTCTCTAATTATTCATTCACTTTCTTCCTAAAAGACATAACTGTCGAAACCCTTTCAACCTTCTACTTAAACATATTGATCCTAATCTTCTTCCTTTCTTCACCAAAAATTCATCACAATGGCTAATACTCCACCACCTGCTTCACCCTCCTCCGCCACACCTGACTAAAATATCACACTCGAAGATACTGGTTCCACCGCATCTCAATCAACTCCTTCCACCCCGTCTCAATCCCATCCCACCACCCCTCAAAAAAATCTTGTCATGTCTCCTCCAATCACTCCCGCTATTCAACCAAGCCCTAATCCATAATCGAAGAAAAGGCATGTCAAAATGCTAGCTAGAAAAACTGTGGCTTCTGGCTCTCTAGCTAGGAAATTGAACTCTAAGCTTCAAGCCAGCCAGACTCAATATTCTGATAACTCCAATGACTCCTTCAAGTCAGCAACTGAGGGGGAAGAAACTGATTCATCCGATCCTAAACAGGTATCATCAACTTCTAAAACTGGGTCTGAGCCTGAACCATTCACTTCTAAAAATAGGTTTTTTCTGATTGGGTCTGTAGTAGATGTGGAAATTCCTGATAGGTGACAAAGAGGTGGTAAAAATAAAATTGTGAAAGAAAAAGAGATAGAGGGAGGTGGAAGCACTACGAGGGGAACCGGGGTAGAAGGTACTCCATTGGTAATTTGTGGTACTGTCCCAGTGGTAGTTAAAGAAGTTTCCAAGACTTAGTGAGAAGTAACTCAGGAGAGGTTGCTGAGGTGTTAGAAAATCTTCGACATTCTACTGATGAACTTGGTTCATCCATTGAGGAAACTTTGGCTGACCTTATGAGAAAGTTAGGGGAGAGTTATAAACCCAAAAGGAATAGGACACCCAAGACAAAAAGGGCTGAAACTCCAGTGGCAAGTAAGAAGAGAAAAGCCACTCTCTCTGCTGAAACTGCCATTCCTAGAGGAAGAACTACACGAAGTTAAATTAGGCAGAGTGAAGAGGAGTTGCAGAAGGCTTTGAAGAAGATTAAGATAAAGAGAGTTGAAAAAGGGAAGGCAAAGGTGTTTGAGCCTGTAGAGGCTGTTGAGGTTGAGGAGATGGACATGGTCCATCGAGAAGAACAAATGGCATATGTTGAGGTTCAGACATCCAAACCCAAGAAAGCCAAGACTTCTTCCAAGAAGTCTGCATCTGTTTTTGCTACACCCTCAACTATTGCTAAGAGGACTAGGTCTACCCTAAAATCAAAGAAGGTTCAGATTGATGAAGGGGAAGATTGGAGTGGTGAAGAAGCTGAGGAGTCTAGATTGACCAAATTTGGGAAACGCACTATTTTGAAGGGGAGATTGTTGAAGGATCTAGAGGAGTCTGGGATGGTTTACCTATTGGATACCTTGGAAGTGTAGGGTTGGAAGGACATGGTCCTTCAGTTAGATGGCAGGCTGGCCAGGAGAGAGATTGTAGAGTTCATGGACAATGTTAAGGTCAATGATGGAAGGGTCTCCAGTCAGGTAAAGGGGACTAAAACCACCTTTGATGCCAAAGAGCTGGGCATAGTTCTTGGGATTCCAGCTAAGGGATATGATGATTATACAAGGCACAAGTGGCCAAGTTTGGATGATGTTCCTTCTGCACTACAGATTACCAGAAGGTTCAGTGACAATGCTGAAGAAGTGGAACCAAGGGCTGTGTACAAAAGCGAGATGAAACCCCAGCATAAGGTGGTGTTTGAGTTCATCAAAAAATGTGTGCTGCCCAGGCAAGAGAGAAGGCACATAGCAAATTATATGGATTTAACCCTCATGGAGTGCCTGGACAGTGGAAGGCAAATCAACTGGCCTTATTTCCTTATTCAGTTGATGGACAGAGTGGTGAATGGTTCCAAGGCCCATGCCATCCCATATGGTTTCCTCCGGACGACTGTGCTGGCTCACTTTAAAGTGCCCTTCAAGAAGGCAGAAATGGCCACTGTCAAGGACCATTTTGGGAAGAAAATGCTTCTGGCATGTGATTATATCGTGAATGTTCCTGACAATGAACCTGGTTCATCCAGCAAAATGCCTATAAACAGCAAGGTGAGGGCTCTTATGCGAGAATGTTGGGTTAAGGATGCTCAAACTTCAATTAAAGACCCGCCTTGCAGAGGTTGAGGCTGAGAGAGATGCCCTCAAAAATGAACTGGCCAAAGAAAAGGATAAGAATGAAGGGATTCTTCAAAATATGCTCTCCCTCCAACAAGAAAAGAACCCAACCTCCACTCCTTCCCAGCCTTAGGTGTCCATTACCCCGTCATTACCCCTCTATGACGCAGATTTGGGATTTTTTTTTGTTATCTTTTGCTCATGATTGTAAATGCTTTTATTTCTTTGTGTGTTTTGTGGCTGAACTATGCATCTATCAATGGATTTTGTTGTTTCCGATCTTATTTGTTTTGTCTCACTTTCTTTGATAGTTTGTATTCTTGGTCAACTATTGATTATTAATACATGTTTGCACTTGAAGTTTCTCCAGTGGCCATGAGTAATTCTTATCAATCTGGTAGTTCTAACAATTCACAACTTTTAGATAATGCCAAAAGGGAGAAGTTATGCTATATTGAAAAATGTGATATTTATAAGCTAATGAACCTGGTTCTTTATGATAAATGCGTAATTCTCTAAAAAGTTTCAATGTTAGATTAAAGTGATTACAGGCCTAAGCACAGATTTTGTCATCATCAAAAGGGGGGAATTTGTTGGATCAAGAAGCTGAATGGTTTTGAAGATTGACAAAGGAACTCAAAGTTGAACCAGGTCCATCACTAGAGACATAGACACATGCAGAGTAAATGGCACGTGAGTTGCACAAGCCGGAGATAAACACAATCACTGATATAAAGAGATATCTCCTGATCAAAAAGGTTGCAAATTGACCGCGAGATGGACTCCTTATTCAGTAAGAACATAATCAGGATAAAAGAGGATTTAGGGAGTTGAGATCAACTAGAACTTTTCCACCAAGGAAGAGTAGCATTCGAATTATAGTATATCTATCTGTCTACGAAATCATATATATTGTTCAGTGTTATTATCGTACAGGTACGCACAAAAGCAGAAGCAAAACAAGAATTGAGAGCAAAATCAGCAAGGCAGTTTTGGCAGTTCGTGTGGGATTTAAGTGTGCGACTCTGAAGCTACTTGGACGAGCTAGAAGAACTAGTTTCATCTGTTGTCTTTTATTATAGTTTATTTGTAGTAGGTGATTACAAATTTTACCTTTCAGCTTTATAAAGAAGCAATTGTAACAGGTACTGAGTGTTCAAGTTATAGTTAACTTGAAGTATGTCGCAAATAGCTAGAGGCTAGTTTGCCATAAAGGGTTCGAGTTAATCCTTAGTTTTACAAAAGAGTTTATTTTGTAAATGATGTTTGGCTCATTGATTTCTTGAAGAGTTTGGGAAAATCCTACTGGGAAGTAGGTCGTGGTTTTTTTTCACCTTTTGAGCCAGGTGTTTTCCACATAAAATTGTTGTGTTATGTAAATTTTGCATTTATTATTCTGCAAACTGTAGGAGTTGGAAAACATATAAGAACATGGTCCTCATATAACTACTGCACGCAAAAACTGGTCACCACACAAATCACCCCCCCCCCCCTTCTTGTGTGGTATTGACATAGATAAATAACACTTTCAAATAATAGGTATATAAAAATTAAACTTATTTTAATTTTTACAAAAAATAAACACGCATATTGGAAAAATAAAGACTATAACACGATCAATACTTCCCATTCTAACCAAACGATTGCTTGCGCTACTGAGGAGAGAGCCGCAAACTCAAATCTCATTATGGATAAAGACAAACATGATTGATTTTTAATTGTTCTATCATATGGTGCTATTATAGAGAAGAAAATGCATTCAGATGTGGACCTAATCTTATCCATATCTCATTTGTAATCTGATATAAAATGCCAAAGCTAAAAAATAATAACACAAATCAAAAAGTAGGAAGATAGAAATGTAGCAAACAATTAACTAGAAAAATTGAAGAACACTTAAAAGCACTAAACAAAGGGACTGAATCCCAGCAACTTGTTCTCTATCTCAGGACGACCTCTACCTGGATGACCTCCACACTCTAGTTGGCTGACCCCTATTTTTAACTGGAGGGGCGAGTGGTGTGACAACTGGTACGGGGATCATAGCATAAGTACCCTTCTGTGGCATACCATTCTGCGACATGGGACAAAAACTCGTGACGAGCCTTAAATCCCCACACATAGCAAACCCTCTACTAATGTGGCTGCTGAACATGAAGTTGTCTTTGACAACCCGAATGACCACATAGTAACTTTGTATCAGAGGTGCACTAATGATGGCTATCTTAGAGGGCTGACTGAATTGGTCTGATAGTATGATCTCTACCAAAATGCCCCGGACCTCCAGACGAGGCACTACTAAAACCACCATAATGATTAGGACTCTTGTAACTCATCTACTTTACCTCCTGCCAGAATGCGCTCAATCCTCCTAGGAACTTCCACTACTTAAGTGAATGAAGTCTAGTCTCTGCCTCTCTTTTAGCCATATGAAGCCTAATAATATAAGAAATCCCCTCTATGAACCCTCCGCACCTTGTCCCTCTTAGTAGGGATCAGGATAGATGCATGGCGAGATAAATCAACAAAACTCATCTCATATTGGGTGATTGTCATGCCACAATGCTGAAGGCGCTCGAACTAAATGCACAGATCATCTCTCTAAGTGATGAACTTCTCCAAGAAAAGCTGTGAAAACTGAGCCCAAGTAAGAGGAGGTGACCCTGTGTCACGACCCAATTTTCCATTAGGGGTATCATGATGGCACCTAGTCTTAAGGACTAGGTAAGCCTAACTTTAACTAAAAAAACAATAATAATGAAATAGCATCTAACAATTTTGAAATAGGAATCTCTGTAAAATTTACAATACCCAAAATCGGTAGTACAAGTCATAAGCTCTACAGAGTATGCTACAATTATCTAAATACAACTGTTTGAAATAAAGTAAACAGTGTAAATGAAAATCAGAAGATGACACTGAAGCCTACGAATGCAACATCAGGTTTACCTTGAGTCTCCGCTGCAACAATCCACACAATTAGCTAATGATCAACTGACTTCGAAATACCTGGATCTGCATAAAAATGTGCAGAAGCGTAGCATGAGTACACCACGGTGGTACCCATCAAGTATCAATACTAACCTCAGTGGAGTAGTGATGAGGAACAGTCAAGACACCTACTGGATTAAATAACCAGAGCAAGGATAGGTATAGAAACTGTTACAACCCATATTCACGTACGTTGGTTCATTCCATAAGTTAGTCAACGTAAATATGAGAAGAGATTATCTTTGAGATGATAAGAAGTTAATTCTATTGGTCTTAAATGATACAAAAGTGTATAAGGGTGATTAACAAGTATTAGAAGTTAAACGAATCAAGGATGTTGTAACCCATATTTTTGGGTAAACCTAGGGGCGCTTAATATTCCCAAGAGGTTGTGTTTTAATTTATTTGAATCATATAATATCCGTATCATTAGTCTTGAAGTCAAATGAGTTATGAAACAAAAGTCGACAAAAGTTGTCGCAACTTATGTTCGTAATGTTTTATTTAAACTTTAGGTCAAATGTTACTAATCTTTTCTCCCAATTTACTTCGAATTACAGGGTGATATACCCACCAAATTGAACATATATGAGTCTAGTTTCCAATGCATTAAACCATTTATCAATAAGACATAGGAGTAGAGAGATATATGCATTGTTGCGAGACTGCACAGGATGCTAGGTGACAAGTAGGTGTGTCACCTACTTAGTTAAATGAGATTCCAAAAAGAGGCTATTTCGGGTTGGCCAAAGAGACCATTTAAAGTCTTATCTCCTGAAATATAATCCTCATTGTATATTATAAATAACCAGACCTAAACCTCTGCAAGCTTCCTCCCAAAAATTATCCACAAACCCTACTTGATTTTCTATCTCTTTCAAGTTCTAATTGGGGGTAAAACCTAGAGTTTGAAGAACCAAGATAAGGGATGAGTTATCCAACAAGTAAGGTAAGTTTAATGATCTCTTTCATCCATTTTTTCTGCTGTAAATTCATGGTAATTAGTTCTATACTTGTAAGAACTCACGGGACAGTGATCTGAAGCCGTGAGTTCGAGTTATTCAGTTGTAGTGGACTGTTTTGTGGACTGCTTTGTATTGCTGTTGGGATGTGTGTTTACTAATTTTTTGTGGATTTTTTGAGGATAAATGGTGTGGATAAATACCATATAGATTTACGGTGGTGGACTGGTTGTTCGTCGTAACATTTCTGGGTCGTTTGACACTACTACGGTGGTCGTCTTATGTATGAAGTGATTCGGTTGTGTGGACAGTTTTGGGGGGCTCAATATGATTATTTTTTATGTTTTTTAGGCTGTTTGGTGATTTTTTTGACTTTTGTGAAGTCATATATATAGGGGATGTGCTATCCATTTCATCGTAAAATAGGTTGTGGTCGATACATAATAGTTATGACGTTTAAATGATAATGATAGCGTCGTTTCTCTTATTGCAGACTAAGGAGTCGCGAAATTTGCATAGCATGAGATTGGGAAGTATATATAAAAGGTATGTTAGGATATCCCTTTCCTTCTTTTACACGACTCCAATTGTACATAATGCAATGAACGAGCTTCCAAAGATACTCTACTCTTAGAAGCTAGCAGTATTTACATTGTTTCCCTTCTTATGGAACAATTGATGTTGAGGTTGCTTTGCTTATTCTTATGTTATCAATATTGTTGGTACTTCCTGATTCTGATAAGATTCTTGATGAAGAGTTAGTCCTAATAACGTGTACGGAGAAAATCGACCTTACGTCACTTCGAAAGGTTCAGAATATGATTCCAATCCTACATGACTTTTATATATATATATATATATTTTACTCTGCTGAGTCGCGCTATAATCAGCCAGGTATGGCACTTACTGTGCAACCACTGATCAGTTGGGTTTTATCGAGCTCCACGTGACCGAGTACGTTTTACCGAGCCTATTACGGCCGGGTACGATATGATGATGATGTTTCCCACAAAGGCGTATGTTTTAAAATTTTATGTATATATATGTACGTATCACGCATTTCATGTCAGTAGCCCTCAGAGGTACCCAGATGTTAGAGGTTGTATATACTCTATCCCTGTTTACATTACTGTTCTTACTTATGCTTTCCTACCTTACATACTCAATACTTTATTCGTACTAATGTCCTTTTTATTTGTGGACATTGGATGTCGTGCTGTAGGACCTGATGGACAGGTAGACGCAACTCCCCTACCACACTAGGCTTCCCAGTTCAGCTGTTATTAGCAAGATCTGTTCTCCGGACTTGCCGTGGTCTTGGTATGCATTTTTGTTATAGATATTATGGGTATGTCGGGGCCTTGTTCTGGCAATGTTGCATCACTTATGATCCTTTAGAGGCTCATATACAGGTGTTGACTCATGTATAGTTTGGTATGCCTTGTTGGCTAATTTTTGTGGTATAGTCTTTCATGGCAGCATTGTAGCTCGTACGTTGTATGTAGTTCCTTAGCAGTCTTGTAATCCCATGTGATGTATGTTCATGCCATTATCTTTCATTTTTGATTGTGCATGATCCATATCTACCATTTATAGTGATCTCATCGTCCCTTAAAGATAATAAAGATGGTTAGATAAAATGTATGTTGCTGCTCGGCAAGTATGGCCCAGGTGCTAGTCATGATCCTCCAGTTTGGGTCGTGACAAATTTGGTGTTAGAGCAAACCTGACCTAGGGGTTGTCTATGAGCCGTGTCTAGTAGATTCTTGATTATATATGTAGCGCGCATCATTTATAATCAAGAGACTACATGACATCTAGGGTTGTTACCTTCTTTCTGAATCTAGATCATGCGTAGAGTTGAGTATTTAGTGTTCATATCTAATATTAACCTTGTTTTCTTTCAGAGATGCCTTCGACTAGGAAGCAAGCGATTAGTAGATGACTTGATATAGCTGCGGGAGAGGGTACTAATCAGGCGCCTCAAGCCAGAGTAGGCCAAAGTCAGGCTCAGAGTGAGGTGCCGTCTCATACCTCATCTACTCCGACTCATCCAAAGGATATTAAGAGGCACCCAGCACCACCAGTTTCTCCATCTAGCCCTACAGACCAGGATATGCGGAGTGCGGTGCAATTGTTGACTAGATTGGTAGCTGCTCAGGCTCAGAGGAAGAATGATGATGCTGTTGATAAACCGGATAGTACGAGAGTTCGTGATTTTATTAATCTAGACCCTCCAGTGTTTACCGGATTAGACCCCAAGGAAGACCCGGAGACTTTTATTGACCAGGTTCGTCATACACTGCGGGTTATGCATGCTACAGATACAGAGGCAATAAAGTTGACTTCTTATCAGTTACGGGATTGAGCAGTTTTCTGGTATGATAGTTGGGAGAGATCCAGGGGTCTGAACGCCCCTCCAGCTATGTAGAAGGAATTTCCTAAGGCCTTTCTTCGTCACTATTTTCTAGTTGAGATACGACGAGCTAGAGCTGATAAGTTCTTGAACCCTAGACAAGGTAATATGAGTGTGCGAGAGTATAGTATGGAGTTTGATTATTTATCAAGGTATGCTCCCTATATGGTGGCCGAGATGAGTGATATGGTGCATATGTTCGTGAACTGGTTGGAACCACATGTGATTAATGAGTGCACGACAGCCTCCTTGGTGGAGGACATGGATATTTCCCATATTCAGGCTTATGCCCAAACCCTAGAGGATCTAAATGCTAGCAAAGGAATATAGGGAGGATGATAGGGGCCAACATAAGCGGGCGATATCTGTAGGGTATTCTCATGACTTTAGACGTAGTGTTAGGCCCCAGTCTTCGAGGAGTTCAGCGCCACCTATAGCTAGTGCTCCTCCACAGTTTCAGAGGACTTCGTATGATCGATTTACCTATTCTGGTCCAAGTTAGTGTTCGTGGGCATTAGGCTCGCAATATCATAGGCATACTAGTTAGAGGAGACCCCAAACACCCCGTTGTGATCAGTGCGGCAAGGCCTACTTTGGACTGTGCCGTCGAGGTTCTGCTGCGTGCTATTCTTGCAGATAGCCTGTCCATATGATGCATGATTGTCCTAATAGAGAAGGTGGTGGCATGGCTCAGCCAACTGGATCTGTCTCTGGTTCTTCCTCATTAATTCAACCTCCAGCACAGGGTTTTCAGCAGTCGACAGGTCGTGGTTGAGGTAGAGGTGTAGTGCCGAGTTCGAGTGGTGCTCAAAATCGAACCTATGCTCTAGTAGGTCGACAGGATCTCGAGTCATCTTAGGATGTTGTTACAAGTATATTGTCTGTGTTTTCTTACGATGTATATGCATTGATTGACCCAGGATCTACATTATCATATGTTACACCCTTTGTGGCTAATAAGTTTGGCATTGAACCTGAACTGATAAGTAATCCACTAGCGATATCTACTCCGATAAGAGATTATGTGATTGCTACAAAGGTATATAGAGGTTTCACAGTGATGATTTGTAGTGTTCAAACCTCGGAGAATTTATTTGAATTAGAAATGGTTGATTTCGACGTGATAATGGGAATGGACTGGTTAGCCTCATGCTATGCAAATGTTGATTGTCGTATGAAGATGGTTATGTTTCAATTTCCTGATGAACCTGTCATAGAATGGAAAGGGAACATTTCTACACCGAAAGGTAGATTTATTTCCTATCTTAAGGCAAGGAAGATGATCTCAAAAGGTTACATTTATCATCTCATTCGCGTTAGGAATGCGGAGGAGAAGCCGCCTACTCTACAATCAATCCCCGTGGTCAATGAATTTCCAGTTTTTTCCAAGATGAACTCCCAAACCTTCCTCCTGAAAGGGAGATTGATTTTAGCATTGATGTGTTGCCTGACAGTCAACCCATATCTACTCCTCCATACAGGATGGGTCTGACAGAGTTGCAAGAGTTGAAGGCGCAACTGAAGGACTTGCTGGATAAGGGCTTTATTAGGTCTAACACTTCACCTTGGGATGAGCCAGTCCTGTTCATGCGGAACAAATACGGGTCGTTCAGGATGTGTATTGATTATCGACAGTTGAATAAGTTTACTATAAAGAACAACTATCCACTTCCAAGGATTGACGACCCGTTTGACCAACTCCAGCGTGCCAAGTATTTCTCCAAGATTGACTTACGTTCAGGGTATCATAAGGTGAGGGTTAAGGAGAAGGATATTCCTAAGACAGCCTTCCGGACAAGGTATGGGAACTTTGAGTTCTTGGGGATGTCGTTCGGGCTAACAAATGCCCCCAACAACTTTTATGGATCTAATGAATACTGTATTTAGGCCCTATCTTAATGTGTTCATGATCGTATTTATTGATGACATTTTGGTGTATTCTAGTTCGGAGGCGAAACATGCGGGCCACTTGCATATACTATTACAGACGCTTCAGGATCATAAGTTATATGCTAAGGTCTCCAAATGTTAATTCTTGCTGAACTCAGTAGCATTCCTTGGCCATGTGATATCTGACGAGGGTATTAGTGTCGACACTCAAAAGATCGATGTAGTAAAGAATTGGCCGATACCTACAACACCATCAGAAGTCTGTAGCTTTCTAGGGCTCGCAGGATATTATAGGCGATTTGTAGAAGGGTTTTCCTCTATATCAGCACCATTGACTAAGTTAACACAAAAAGCTACTAAGTTCCAGTAGTCTGACGCATGTGAACGAAGTTTTTAGCAGTAAAAGAATCAATTGACATCTGCGCCAGTGCTCACTCTCCCAGAAGGAACAAAAGGTTATGTGGTATATTATGATGCCTCAGGTATATGTTTGGGGTGAATATTGATGCAACATGGTACGGTGATTTCTTATGCATCAAGAAAATTGAAAAAGCATGAAAATAATTACCCTACCCATGATTTGGAATTGGCTGCATTAATATATGCTTTGAAGATATGGCGACACTACTTATACGGTGTCCATGTTGACATGTACACAGATCACAAGAGTTTACAATACATCTTCAAGCAGAAGGAGTTGAATTTGTGGCAGCGTAGGTGGCTTGAATTACTGAACGATTACAATGTCGATATATTGTACCATCCCGGTAAAGCCAATGTTGAGGTAGACGCTCTCAGTCGTAAGTCAATGGGAAGCTTAGTACACATTGAAGCAGGTAAATAGGGGTTGACTAAAGAGCATCATCAACTAGCCAATATGAGAACTAGATTGTTATACTCTGATGACAGAGGTGTTACTGTACAGAATACATCAAAATCATTTTTGGTAGCTGAGGTAAAAGAACGGCAATATGAAGATCCTACCATAGGTCGATTGAGAGAGAGCATTCAACAATGTAAAATTACGGCTTTTGAGATCGGAGTGGATGGTGCACTGAGATACCAGAGCCGGTTATGTGTGCCTGATGTGGCAGGGTTGAGAGAGAAGATTATGATTGAGATTCATCAATCCCGATATTCCATCCATCCCGGCTCGACAAAGATGTATCATGATGTTAAGGAGCAGTATTGGTGGGATAACATGAAAAAGTCTATTGTAGAATTTGTAGCCCAATGTCCTAATTGTCAACAAGTAAAAATTGGACATCAGAAACCTAGTGGATTGCATTAGAATATAGAGATTCCGACCTGAAAATGGGAGGTGATTAATATGGACTTCATTATTGGATTACCTCGTTCTTATCATACGTTTGACTCCATATTGGTGATAGTTGATCGACTTACAAAAGGTGCCCATTTTCTGCCAGTTAAGACAACTTACACAGCTGAAGATTATGCGAAGTTGTATATCAAGGAGATTGTTAGGCTTCATGGTGTGCCGATATATATTATATCAGACCGAGGAGCACTATTGCGGCTAACTTTTGGAGGTCTTTTCAGAAAGGTTTAGGCACACAAGTGAATCTCAGTACTACATTCCATCCAAAAACTGACAGACAGGCTGAACGTACCATTCAGACACTTGAAAATATGCTACGAGCATGTGTTCTGGATTTCAAGGGGAATTGGGATGACCATCTTCCACTCATAGAATTTGCCTAGAATAATAGCTACCATTCAAGTATTAAAATGGCCCCATACGAGGCACTATACGGGAGGAGATGTAGATCACCACTTGGATGGTTCGAAGTAGGTGAAACAGAACTATATGGGCAAGATTTGATTCACCAAGCCATTGAGAAGGTGAAACTGCTACAAGAGCGGCTGAGGATGGCGCAAAGAAGACAAAAGTATAATTATGATATCCGACATTGTGATATGGAGTTTGAGGTTGGTGATTGCGTTTTCCTAATGATCTCTCCGATGAAGGGTGTTATGCATTTTGGGAAGAAGAGTAAGCTGAGTCCGCGGTATATCGATCAGTAAAAAAATTCTTCGACGAATTGGACATGTTGCTTATGAGTTAAAATTTCCATCCGAATTGGAATTTGTCCACCCGGTATTCCATGTATCTATGTTGAGGTAATGTATTGGAGACCCTTCTCGGGCCACCCCTATCAAAGATGTACAAGTTACAGAGGATCTATCATATCAAGAAGTGCCAGTGGCTATATTAGATCTTCAAGTTCGCAAGCTGAGAACAAAGGATGTAGCTTCAGTCAAGGTATTGTGGAGGAACAAGAACATGGAAAAAATTACATGGGAAGCAGAAGAAAAGATGAAGTTTAAATACCCTTACTTGTTCCAGATTCAAGATAACGAGGATCCCAGGGGGGGGGGGGGGGGGGGGGGGCGCATGACGCATTAGAAGGTGAAATGGCTATATGAGGTAAGTAGTAGCTTGAGAATACTCTTCCTTAATACAAAAAGGTGATATACTGATAATTTACATATTCGTAATGCTTGATATAGCCTTGTGAGACTATACGTTGGGTTTAACTACTTGCAAGTTTGGCTAGTGTCCATTTTATAGGGGAAACTCGGCCGGAAATTTCTGTTGGAATCCATGATGAGTTAGGCTCCCCATGAACCCTTACGTAGGGTGGGAGGGTGTTATAACCCATATTTACGTACGTTGGTTCATGCCATAAGTTAGTCGATGTAAATCTGAAAAGAGATTATCTTTGAGATGATAAGAAGTTAATCCTATTGGTCTTAAATGATACAAGAGTGTATAAGGGTGATTAACAAGTATTAGAAGTTAAACGAATCTAGGATGTTGCAAACCGTATTTTTGGGTAAAACTAGAGGTGCTTAATATCCTCAAGAGGTTGTGTTTTAAGGTATTTTATTCATATAATATCTGTATCATAAGTCTTCAATTCAAACGAGTTATGAAACAAAAGTCGACAAAAGTTGTCGCAACTTATGTTCGTAATTTTTTATTTAAACTTTAGGTCAAATGTACTAAGATTTTCTCCAAATTTACTTGGAATTACAGGGTGATATACCACCAAATTGAAGATATATGAGTCTAGTTTCCAACACATTAAACCGTTTATCAATACGACATAGGAGTAGAGAGATATAGCCATTGTTGCGAGACTGCACATGCTGCAAGGTGACAAGTAGGTGTGTCACCTACTTGGTTAAATGAGAGCCCAAAAAGAGGAAATTTCGGGTCGGCAAAAAACCCAGTTAAAGGCTTATCTCCTTCAATATAAACATCATTGTATATCACAAATAACCATACCTAAACCCCTGCAAGCTTCCTCCCAAAAATTATCCACAAACCCTAATTGATTTTCTTTCTCTTTCAAGTTCTAATTGGGGGTAAAACCTAGAGTTTGAAGAACCAAGATAAGGGCTGAGTTATCCAACAAGTAAGGTAAGTTACTAATCTATTTCATCCTTTATTTATTCTTTAAATTCATGGTAATTCGTTCTATACTTGTAAGAACTCACGGGACGGTGATCGGAAGTCGTGAGTTTGGGTTATTCACTTGTAGCGGACTGTTTTGTGTACTGTTTTGTGTTGCTATTGGGCTGCGTGTTTTACTACTGTTTCGTGGAGTTTTGGAGGAGGAAGGGTGTTTAGAAACACCATATAGATGTAGGGTGGTGGGCTGGTCATTCATCGTAACATTTCCGGGCCGTTTGACACTACTACGGTGGTCGTCTTATATATGAAGTGATTAGGTTGCGTGGACTGCTTTGGGAGGCTCAATATGATTATTTTTGATGTTGTTTGCATTGTTTGATGATTTTTTTGACTTGTGTGAAGTCACATATATAGGGGAGATTCTGTCTGTTTCATCGTAAAATAGGTTGTGGTCGATACATAATAGTTATGACGCTTAAATGATAACGA
Source organism: Nicotiana paniculata (assembly GCA_005239505.1). Lineage (NCBI taxonomy): Eukaryota > Viridiplantae > Streptophyta > Magnoliopsida > Solanales > Solanaceae > Nicotiana > Nicotiana paniculata. The sequence continues at coordinate 49,193 of ML317652.1, forward strand.
TAGTGTCGTTTTGTAAAGACCCGTAAAATTACATGGTAAAAAAAATAATTACCAAATAGGTCCCCTTATTTTATAACTCTAGAAATTCTTAAAACGGACCCTTTTTGAGTAAAAATTACCCCCCGAGACTAAGATATAATTTTCCAGGATTGCACAATTATGCGGTCCATTATGCGACGCAGATCAGGTATGCGGACCGCATAGTGGTCTCATACCTAGACAGTTTGCTGTCCTTTTTTAGGACAACTATGCGGCCTAGAATGCGATCTCATTTCACGAATGCGGGCCGCATAGTTGTCTCATTCTTGCACCTTGACTTTTGCGGAGAGAGTTATGCGACGCACTATGCGATCGCATAACAGGTATGCGGACCGCATAGTGGTCGCATACTTGGGCAGTCTACTTTTCTTTCTGGCCCATTTGAGGGCCAATTATGCGACAGGAATGCGGACGGCATAGCAGGAATGCAATCGCATTCCTGACCGCATTTCTGCTTTGGGACTGTTAAATTTGTAATTTCATACTCGATCCCCAGTTCATTAAAACACCTACCCCTTTCATTTTAAGATTATTTTCTAATAAAATAGAGAGAGGAGAGAGTGGTTTCTATAGAGAGAGAGTCTAACTTCATCCAATTTGTTCCTCCTAACACTACTCAGAGCTAGAATTGATCAAGTAGGGCACCATTTTCTTCACTACAAGAGGTAAGTTTCTACCCCATCAACCTAAATTTCCCGATTTTTGTTAAAATAAAACATGGTTAGGTGAATTAATGAAGATAAGGATAGGAGCCTTGCATGCATGTAACCGACTAATCATAATCTAGTAAAAGGAAATGGGTTAGAGTAATCTTTCACTAAAAAAAAGGCCATTTAATCTAAAAGAACACTTAGTGTTTGATAGAATGATCAAGTGAGTTCAAGACATGATCATTGCTCCTAATTCTATGTTAAATTATGCCACGTTGTGAACTAGATTGAAGTTGCTAGAAGGTCCCAAATCAAGGTTTGTATGGCTAACTTTAATCTTTGTTGAGTTACCTTGTTGGTGTACGCGTACACGGTATGCAATTCTTGCTTGAGCATATGTGAATTGTTTGTCCTGCTGCGTCGAGTTGTACAAATTCATTCTCTGACTTTCTTAAGTCAATTACCATGTTAATTGCGATTATGAAGGGTGGTTCTTTGTGCTTATCCTACCATGTATAAAGCTCGTTAAATGTTTAATACATCAATATGAGAGGATGTGCTGCAAAACGAAAGAAATGATAATAAAATAAAGTGTTGAATGTATCCAAGTGCTAAATGCAGTGTAATAAATATGGGCTGATTTTATTGAGTTAAATGATTGTGGAAACACTATATATGAATTGCTGATTGGTAAGGATCATTGTGCCTTCATTTCACATAGTTGTTGGTTGATAGGAACTTATGTTCTTCATGATAAATATCCTTGTGATGTAATTGTTGGTGATTGTTGTTATGAAATGGGAACGTACGGTGGGATAGGGTTGCGCGGTGCAACACGAGGTAATAAGGGTGAAATGAGAATGTACGGTGGGATCGTGTTGCGCACCGCAACATGAAGTAATAAGGGTGGAGAGGTAATAAGGGTGAGGTGAGAATGTACGGTGGGATCGGGTTGTGCGCCGCAACAGATGAGAAATTGAAACAAGCAACTCTGAAATGTGCATTTGTGGTTTTCCGTATACTTGTGTGGTTACCCTAACTGCTTTCTAATTTTGTATTGTTTTATTCTACTTGGAATAAACGTGGTTCATACATGCTAGTACTATTCAATGGTACTAACGTCTTTTTTGCCGGGGGTGCTACATCTTATATATGGATGTAGGTGGTTCCACAGCAGGTAGATCAGACCGCCGATAGTGGTGTTTCCCCTTCATACCTTCAGCAGATCCGGTGAGCCCCACTTCCTCTCGGGGCCATGTGTAGTCTACATCATCTTTTTGTATATGTTATGTTTTTGAAGGTATAGCCGGGGCCTTGTTGTCGGCAATTATTGTGTAAACCCTTAGTACTCTTAGAGACTCCGTAGACATGATGTGGGTTGTACATATATGTATTTGGGCGGTAAATGTGTTCACTAGTAATCGTGGTCCAGATCGGAATTATTGTATGTTTTGTGATTATCAAATGTGGAAATGATAAAGGATAATATGAACCCAAGTAGTAGATTCATGATTAAACTCTAAATTGCTATTTCATGTGGAATAATGTATATTATAAACACGGGGTGATGCGTTGGGTAGGAAAGGAAATCCAGGTCCGCTTGACCGTGATCATCCGGTTGGGCACCGGTCTCGCCCTCGGTTTTGGGCCGTGACACGTTTCTCTTATTTTAGACTAAGGAGTCGCGTCATTTACATAGCTTGAGGTTGGGCAATATATATTAAAGGTATGTGAGTCTTTCCGTTTCCTTCATTTGGACGACTCCAATTGTACGTAATGCAATGAACGAGCTTCCAAAGATACTCTACTCTTAGAAGCTAACAGTACTTACATTTTTTCCCTTCTGATGGAACAATTGATGTTGAGGTTGTTTCTCTTATTTGTATGTTATCAATGTTGTTGGTACTTCTTGATTATTATAAGATTCTTGATGAAGAGTTAGTCCTAATAACGTGTACGGAGAATATTGACCTTACGTCACTCTGAAAGATTCAGAATATGATTCCAATGAGTCTTACATGCATTATATATATATGTATATTTTACTCTACCAGGCCGCGCTATAGTCGGCCGGGTACAGCACCTATTGTGCAACCACTGATCAGTTGGGTTTTACCGAGCTCCATGTGGCCGGGTACGTTTTACCGAGCCTATTACGGCCGGGTACGATATGATGATGATGTTTCCCACAAAGAGGTATGTTTTAAAATTTTATGTATATATATGTACGTATCATGCATTTTATTTTAGTAGCCCTCAGAGGTATCCATATGTTAGAGGTTGTGTATACTCTCTCCCTGTTTACATTACTGTTCTTACTTATGCTTTCCTGCCTTACATACTCAGTACTTTATTTGTACTGACGTCCTTTTAATTTGTGGACGCTGCATGTCGTGCTGCAGGTCCTGATAGACAGGTAGACGTAGCTCCCCAACTACAGTAGGCTTCCCAGTTCAGTGGTTATTGGCAAGATCCCTTCTCCGGACTATCCGTGGTCTTGGTATGCATTTTTGTTATAGATATTATGTGTATGTCGGGGCCCTGTTCCGGCAATGTTGTATCACTTATTATCCTTTAGAGGCTCATAGATAGGTGCCGACTCATGTATAGTTTTGTATGCCTTGTTGGCTAATTTTTGTTGTATAGTATTTCATGGCAGCGTTGTAGCTCATACTTTATATGTTGTTCCTTAGCAGTCTTGTTATCCCATGTGATCTATGTTCATGCCATTATCTTTCTTTTTTTATTGTTCATGATCCATATCTACCATTTATAGTGATCTCATCGGCCCTTAAAGATAATAAAGATGGTTACATAAAATGTACGTTGGTGCTCGGCAAGTATGGCCCGAGTGCTAGTCATGATCCTCTAGTTTGGGACGTGACAGGAACATCAGAGTATGATATCCACATAAAGATTACGCGAAATGGAAAATAATACAATAATTGCAGTAAGAAAGGAAAAACAACAACTATCAGCGAAAATACCATAATAATGAAATAGAAGAATTACCAGCAACACAGCCTAAATCTGAAAACCACAGATAAGGAAGGGACAAGAAATAACTCAACACAAATCACCGCTTTCACTTCAGGTTTTAGTCAACAAACTCACGAGGTACCAAACCTCAGACTATTCACAACTCATGGGTCCCAATATCTGAACTCTAACATTTTGCATACTGTGCCCTCATTACACTTCATAACCGCATAGACGACTCACGTGCCAAATAGAACCATTCACACATAGAAGGCAACCAAACAAGGGAGTGCATCTATACACAACAATATCAAGAAGACCATTTAACCGATAAGAGTGCTTAACTACGTGTATGCTTGTGGAAGTGTCCTAACATAGTTCAAACAAACTAGTAAGCATAAGAAAAGGAACGGATAACACGTACAATATTTTCTCACAACTTTCACAAGATAAAGCTCACACAGGTAAGTGTACCACTACAAAAATATCAGCAACAAGACTTCCCCCAGGACATCAAAAGTCATCTCAAATCAATCCCCGACACAACCCACCTTTTCTCGCCACGTGTGCAATAGTAAAGTAAATACCCGCCTTGTCTCACCACACATGTATAATAATGTTTCCACCTTGTCTCGCCACATGCACAACTCATATATATATAGATATATATATATATATATATATATATATCCCGCCTTGTCACGCCGCATGTGCAAATATTAATAGTAACAACATAAAGGCAGATACCTCGTGCAACCCCATAACAACAACCGTACGGTAGAAATCTCGTGCATCACCACAACAAGTACAATAGCAACAATGACAATAACACAAAGTACGGAAAGTAAATCAACTCAAGAACCTTCGATCACAAGAAACGGTAGAACTGGTTCACAAGGAATAATGATGATAAAGAATATTAGGCATAATAAAAACAACTCAATAGGGAATGAAACAATATGTAACAACGGTTCCACAATGTACTGTCCAGAAATAAGGAAACTAACACGAGTCAAATAATTCCTAATAAGGGCAGGTCAACTAAGGCCTAATATATCTAAGCTTCTTTTAAGTTTGGACAATTACGAAACAGAAACAACCAACTGAATTACAGGTAAGCAGCGGGAAGATAACCATAACCTCAATGAAGGATGAACAAGTACAAAGGAATAACTATAACTTCAAGTAAATATAAGTAGTTAGGGGAAAAGATAACATAGAAATAGAAAAGATAACAGTTTCAGTTAAGGCACATATGAATAAAGTAAACAATAAGGGTGGATCATGAAGCCATTGATTCTAATTAAGCAGGTGGAGATGAATTAGTAATTAAGGAGTGTAATCTTAACAAGAACAACTACATATTCAATAAATACCAGGACCTAGGAACCCTAAAGGGCCAATTTCCACAAATACGTCCGAGCACGTACTTGTCACCAGGTGTACACGGGTTACAATTAGCATAAAAGACTCAAATCCTAAGGGGTAGTTCCTCCACACAAGGTTAGGCAAGATACTCACCTCAAAGAAGACAAACCGATACTCTAAAATTAACTTCTCGGGTGAAATGACCTCCGGATGGCTCATATCTAACCAAAATAACTTCAAAGCACAAATAAAACTCATAAGATACTATCCATGATCATAACGACTCGATCTTTATTAAAATCTAAAGGTCGAACCAAAAGTCGAACCCCAGGTCCACACCTGGAACCCAACAAACTTCACAAAACCCGAATAACCATTCCGATACGAGTTTAACCATATTAAAATTATCAAATTCCGATATCATTCGTCCCTCAAATCATGATTTTTAATTTTGAAAATTTTGTCAAAAACCACAGTTTTTCTTAACTCAAAATACAAATTAAATGATAATGAAGTTAAAATCACGGAATATGATAAAATCTAGGTGAAGAACACTTACCCAATTTATTTTCTTGAAGAACCAACAAAGAATCGCTCAAAACCGAGCTCTACAAGTCAAGATATGATAAAACTGGCCTAACCCTTGATTTGAAGATCTTATATTTTGCCCAGGTGATTGTGCATCACGAACGTGGAGGATGGGTCACGTTCGTAAAGAAGAAAAAAGAGACTGCCAGGAAGTGTTTCGCGTACGGAAGACACGCTGGCGAACACGGAGAAGAAAAGGTCCGGTGGCTCTCGACCGGCCTATGCGAACGCGGGGAACGGTATGCAGACACGAAGAAAGGAAACGCATAGCTCCGCGAACGCGGGTGACTAAACGTGAACATGATGAAGGGAAAGGAAAACCTTCGCAAAAACGAGCGGATGAACGCGTATGTGAACGTGAAGAAGAATTATGAGGCGGGTCAGCAGACACTACGCGAACGCGAAAGGCACTACGCGAATGCGAAAGGCACTTCGCGATCGCGAAGAAGGACATCAGACACCAGAACCAGCAATCCCATAATAGAAGGAATTGGCCTGTAGCCCATCCGAAACACACCCGAGGCCCCTGGGAACTCGTCTAAACACACAAAAAAGTTCTATAACCTAACACGGACTCACCCGGGGTCTCAAATCACATAAAACAATGCCAAAAATAAAAATCGCACCAAGAATTGAATTTATGAACTTTCAAATCAAACCGGAATGACGTCAAATTTCGCAGGAAAGTCCCAATTGACATAACAGAGCCCAACTCTCCGAATCACATTTCAACCCCGATATCACCAAATTTAACTATTGGTCAAACCTCTCCACCTTCTAAACTTCAACTTTTCCAACATTCGCTGAAACATTTCAAATCACCCTACAGACCTCCAATTTCAAATCCGGGAGCACGCCTAAGTCCAAAATCACCATACGAAGCTATTGAAATTATCCAAATCCCATACCGGAGCCGTTTACACAAAAGGCAAATTCCAGTCAACTCTTACCGCTTAAGCTTCCAAAACTTGAACCCTTCTTCCAGTTTGACTCGCAATCATCCGGTAACTGAATTAAACCACTCACGCAAGTCGACACACATAATACGAAGCTGCTCAAGATCGAATGCCACCGAACGGGATTTAATTTCTCTAAACGACCGGTCGAGTTGTTATATCCTCTCCTTCTTAAAACAAACGTTCGTCCTCAAACATGCCAAGAATCACCTCGAAGTCTTCAAATTTCTAAATGCACACCTCCAACATACACTCGCGGGTGACCCCACGTCACCCCAATCCACATAAGCATGACAACACCATCTCATCATAATTTATCCTTTCTACCAGCACCGATAAGCCATAGAGTCAAAACTCACATCCTCCATTCATCTCCAAAAGACCCAATTCTAAATCCATACCTGTTATAAGTCTCAACCAGCTGCAACTACTCATGCGCATAACTATAAGGTACGACCACCCAACATGACACACCACACATATGCCGATAATAACAACCCTGATCATAATAGCTGCCCATAATCAAAACTAGCACCAACAATTAGCCTCATATCCGTTAGCAACCCGTTTCAAACCTCCACAATGCTGACAATGATGCAAGAAACAGAACGACCTCATAACTATACAACCAGATCGAGAAGTCAGAACTAACACCACCGGGCACACACCCCCTAAGATAAAAATCAAGAAACACAAAACGAGAATGACTGAATATGCAAAGAGAAAAACATAAGAGAAATATCAAACAAGCCCGACATGCACAACTTTCTATCAGTACCATACTACGAATCAATTAAAAAGGAAGAATCAAAGTGCATGAACAAATCATAAGAACCTCATCCTGGTATCACTCCCACCACGGCACGCAACCCGGCTCACATATATCAAATCACATGGGATCGCGAGGGTCTCACTCTCAACTCTGAATCACATGTCGAATACACATCATACCAATTGGAATCTTCCACCAAATCAATTATGCCAATAAAATCACAACACTTACTGAACTCTCACCCTGGTAGAGTACCAAATCACAAATCGTAACCAAGAATACTCAGGAGTCACATGAAAACCTACCATAGTGGACAACAAGAACTCACTTCTAGTCTCACAACTTTCAATAATTAATAAAAACAAAGAATAGACAGGGGCTATCACTCATGAATCTCACATCAGGGCAAACACATAAACAGAGTGCTAATCATGAAACTCACCCATAAGTGAAGCAACAAATAAGGGAACTCGTCCCAATAAGCAGAATCGAAACAAAATACGAATGGTTCCCCTATATAAGAAATCAAAAGCATACATGTATGACTCATCTGGCGTAGTGGCCTCCAACCTACGATATGAACACATCAGTGGGTCAGGCCTCCCCCTCTTGGGTGCTCTCTACTCGCCTGAATACTATGTTGTGACACACCCGTCCGGAGTCTAGGACAATCTCTCACCATATGGCTGGTATCTCTACACTCAAAACAAACTCTCTGATGATGTGGCTGTGGAAACTCTACAGTACGAGTACCCTGAGACCCATGAACACCTAAAACACTATGCGAAGCCGGAAGTGCAAACTGAACTGGCTGACCCACAAAACCCCTGCCATGTCGTACCCTGTCTCCAAAATAAGTACCGGTAGATCTTTAGGGCCTATGAGGCCTCCTCGCCACCCTGTCCTCTCTCTTCTGACCTCGCCTGTCCTCTCTCTCATGGTGAAGTCAGCTACGAATCAGAATCATCTTGGACCTATACCTGGATCTGCACAGAAAGTGCCGAGTGTAGTATCAGTACAACCGACCCCATGTACTGATAAGTATCGAGCCTATCCTCAACGAATTAGTGACGAGGCTAGGACAAGACACCACATAAAACCTGAACAGTATAATCATACTAATGGAAACAACGGTAAACAAAGAAATAAAGCAGGAATAATGGGAAGGGGACATGCAATGGGGAATCACAATATAAGAAGTGAGAAAACAATAAAAAGCACAATTTGAACAGAAATCCTCAAATAAATTAAGCAATTAAGACAACAACGGAAAACTGCACGGCATCACCCTTCGTGATTTTACTCTCAACCTAACCAATATATAAATAAAACGGCACGGCATCACACTTCATGCATTAAACCTCAGATACTATACACGCCATCACCCTTCGTGCTTTGTCACTCTCATATCATGGCACGACATCACCCTTCGTGCATTAAACCACACATATCATGGCACAGCATCAACCTTCATTCTTTATCACTCTCATATCATGGAACGGGATCCCCCTTCGTGCTTTACACTCTTCCTCACAATATAAATAAATAAATAAATAAAAACGGATAGAGAGAAGTTTCACAAATAAATCAATATTTCATCAATGATTTATTTCACAATTTAACATCTCAACCTTGAATCAATATTCACAAATTTATCAACCTCGGTGGAACCAGATATAGGTCTCCCAACATTCCAATAACAATAAGCATGGATAATAGGATTTAAGACTAAAAAAATTACAAGAATGGAATTTCACTCGCATGATGTGACTCGACTAAAATGCATAGGTGCTCGTCACCTCACCTATACATCGCATTCAATAACCAAACACGTAGCAAATAGTCACACAATACCTATTCCCACAAGCCAAAGTTAGACACAACACTTACCTCGCTCCCAATATCACTTAACGCTCAATCACAGCTTTGCCTTTCAAATTAGCCTCCGTGTCGATAATATCTAGAAAATTTCAAACCAAATGATTCAACATAATCCTTACGAATCATCCCTGATAACTACCATTCAATTTAGTTCATATTTGAAAAACTCAACAAAAATCAACACCCGGGCCCGCTTGGTCCAAACCCGACATTCAGACCAAAACCTGATTACCCATTCACCCCCGAGCCCGGATACACAATTGATTTTGGAATCCGACCTCAATTTGAGGTCTAAATCCCAAATTTCGAAATCCCTAGTTTTCTACCCAAAATCCTCAATTCCACCATAAAAATCCTAGATTCTAGTTTGAAATCTTGTTAAAGGAAGTAAAAGATTGAAAGAAGAGTTAAGAATCACTTACCTATTATTTGGGGAATATTTGGTCTTTGGAAAATCGCCTCTTGAAGATTAGGTTTGGACAAATGGGAGAATGCATGAAAAATTCTGTCTAAGTCAAAATTTATCATCTGCAGATGTCGCAATTACGACCTGAGCTTCGCTAATGCGAAGAAACAATCGCAATTATGATACCTTTCACAATTCTGCTGCCTTTGCAAATGCAAGTAGACTTTTGAATTTGCAAACCTGCCCCTTCCCAGACTCCCTTCGCAATTGCGAAGATAATCTCGCAAATGCGAGAACTGCTGGCCCATGCTCTCTTCCCAATTGCGATGAAAGCCTCGCAATTGTCGGCCCTGCTTTGTTCGCATTTGTGATGCATGATCTCGCAATTGCAAGATCAGAGGCTTGCAATAGGTAGTTTTACACCAGCAAAATTTTCCTAAGACTGAAACACCCCGTAACCTATCTGAAACTCACCCGAGCCCTCGGGGCTCCAAATCAAACATGCACGCAAGTCTAAAAACATCATACAGACTTGCTCGTGTGATAAAATTATAAAAATAACACCTAGAACTATGGATGTATCATCAAAACTCATGAATTTCTAAAGAACATTTCAAAATTACTATCTTCTCAACCGGAGGTCCGAATCACGTCATATAAACTCCGTTTCTCGGAAAATTTCACAGACATGACTTATATATTATATTAACCTGTACCAGTATTCGGAACCAAAATACGGGCCCGATACCAACGAGATCAACCATTAATCAATTTCTTTAAATCCATAGAATTTCAGTCTTACAATTCTCATCAAAAATTCATTTCTTGAGTTATGGACCTCGGAATTCGATTCCGGGCGTACGCCCAAGTCCCATATTTTACTACAGACCTTCCGGGACCTTCGGAACACGGGTCCGAGTCCATTACTCAAAAGTGTGACCAAAGTCAACTAAAGAATTTCTGGATTTACACCCGGACTATGCACGTAAATCGAGGTAAGTAAAAATAAGGTTTTTAAGGCTCACGAGTGCGGAATACAGTCTTATATCACAAAATGAACCTTTGGGTCATCACAATATCCACATATAAAACAAACATTCATCCTCGAGCGGACATAGAAAAGTACCTGAACTGGCGAACAAGTGGGGATATCTACTTTGCATGTCTGACTCGGACTCCCAAGTAGTTGCCTCAACAGGCTGACCTCTCCACTACACTCGAACTGAAGGGTAACTCTTCGACCTCAACTGACAAACCTGCCGATCTAGAATGGCTATCGATTCCTCCTCATAAGTCAAATCATTGTCCAACTGAACAGAACTTAAATCTAACACATGGGACGGGTCACCATGATATTTTCGGAGTTGAGGATAACCCTATAGGAAATGCAAGTCTATAAGCTACCTCCCCCACACTCTCAAGGATCTCAAATGGACCGATATACTTAGGGCTAAACTTGCCCTTCTTCCAAAATCTAATGAAACCCTTCATGGGAGATACCCAAAGAAATACCCCCTCCCCTACCATGAATGCCACATCCAAAATCTACGGTCGGCATAACTCTTTTGACTGGACTGAGCTTTACGAAATCGATCCTACAGAATTTTGACCTTGTCCAAGGCCTCCTAGAAAAAAATCTGTACCCAACAATCGAGCCTCCCCCAGCTCAAACAATCCTACTGGCAACCTGCAACGTCTACCATATAACGCCTCATAGCGAGCCATCTGAATGCTCGACTGGTAGTCGTTATTGTAGGAGAACTCTGCGAGGGGCAAGAACTGATCCCACGATCCTTAGAAATCTATAACACAAGCGCGAAACATATCCTCTAAGATCTAAATAGTATGATCTGACTGCCCGTCCGTCTGAGGGTGAAATGTTGTGCTCAACTCAACACGCGTCCCAACTCACTCTGAATTGCCCTAAAGAAGTGCGAGATAAACTGCGTACCTCGATCAGAAATGATAGACACGGGAACACCGTGAAGACGGAAGACCTCCCAAATGTAAATCTCTGCCAACTGCTCCGATGAATAAGTACTTGCCACCAGAATGAAGTGCACTGACTTAGTCAGCCTATCAACAATAAGCCAAACGGCGTCAAACATCCTCTAAGTCCGTGGGAGTCCAACAACAAAATGCATAGTGATACGCTCCCACTTCCACTCAGGAATCTCCATCTGCTGAAGCAAACCATCGGGTCTCTGGTGCTCATACTTCACTTGTTGACAATCTAAGCACTGAGCAACATAAGCAACAATATCCTTTTTCATCCTCCTCCACCAATAATGTTGCCGCAGGTCCTGGTACATCTTAGCAGCGCCTGGGTGAATAGAATACCGAGAAATGTGAACCTCCTCAAGGATCAAATCACAAAGAACATCAACATAGGCACACATACACGACATTGCATCCTCAGAACACCGTCATCTCCAACCGTAACCAGCTTGGCATCACCATGCCAAACTGTGTCCCTATGGACCATCAAGTGAGGTCATCATATTGTCGATCTCTGGTACGCTCAAACAAGGAAGACCGAGCGACTGTACAAGCTAGAATACGGGTGGGCTCTGAAATATCCAACCTCACAAACTGATTGGCCAAAGCCTGAATATCAGAGGCTAGCAGTCTCTCATCGTTTGGAGTGAACGCAAGGCTGCCCATACTCACTGCCTTCCTACTCAATGCGTCAGCCATCATGTTGGCCTTTCCTAGATGATACAATATAGTGACACCACAGTCTTTCAATAGCTCCAACCATATCCTCTACCTCAAATTGAGATCCTTTTGCTTGAACAAATACTGAAGGATGCGATGATCCGTGAAAACCTCACACGGCATGCCATAAAGATAGTTCCTACAAATCTTCAACGCGTGAACAATGGATGCCAACTCTAAGTCATGGGCAGGATATCTTCTCGTGAACTTTCAACTATCGAGATGCATATGCAATCACCCTACCCTCCTGCATCAATACCGCTATGAGCCCTATGCGGGAGGCATCACAATATACCTTGAAAGATCCTGAACCTGATGGAAATACCAACACTAGTGCCGAAGTCAAGGCTGTCTTGAACTTCTGAAAACTTGCCTAACACTCGTCCGATCATCTGAATGGGGCACCCTTCTGGGTCAACTTAGTCATTTGGGCTACTATAGATGAAAACCCCTCCACAAACCGACGGTAATAACCCGCCAAACCCAAGAAGCTCCTGATCTCCATGGATGAAATGGGTCTAGGACAGTTTTTGACTCCCTCAATCTTCTTAGGATCTACCTGAATACCCTCTGCTGATACAACGTGACCCAAGAAAGTGACTGAATCCAACCAAAACTCGCACTTCAAAAATTTAGCATACAACTGACTGTCCTCAAAGTTTGGAGCGCTATCCGTAGGTGTTGCTCATGCTCCTCCCGACTGCGGGAGTATATAAAAATGTCATCAATAAACACAATCACAAATGAATCCAGGTAAGGTTTGAACACTCAATTCATCAAGTCCATAAATGTTGCGGGGGCATTGGTCAAGCCAAAAGACATCACCAGAAACTCATAGTGCCCTTACCTCGTCCGAAAAAGTTGTCTTAGGGACATCGGATGCCCTAATCTTCAAATAATGGTAGCCAGATCTCAAATCAATCTTGAAAACACCTTGGCAACCTGAAGCTGATCAAGCAAATCATCAATTCGCAGCAACGGATACTTGTTCCTGATAGTGACTTTATTCAACTGCCGGTAATCTATACACACCCTCATAGACCTATCCTTTTTCTTCAGGAACATAACCGGCATACCCCAGGGCAGGACACTAGGTCTAGTGAAGCCCTTATCAAGAAAATCTTGTAATTGTTCCTTCAATTCTTTCAACTCTGGTGGGGCCATCCGGTATGGAGGAATAGAAATGGGCTGAATTCCCGGAGACACATCAATGCAAAAGTCAATATCCCTTCCGGGTGGCATCCCCGACAGGTCTGCAGGAAATACCTCAGGAAACTCACGAACAACAGGCACCAAATCCATAGAAGAAACCTCAGCACTAGAATCACGGACATGAGCCAAATAGGCCAAACACCCCTTCTCGACCATGCGCCGAGCCTTCATATAAGAAATAACCCTACTAGAGGAATGAGTAAGAGTCCCTCTCCACTCTAACCAAGGCAACCCTGGCAAGGCTAATGTCACTGTCTTGGCGTGATAGTCCAAAATAGCGTAATAAGGTGACAGCCAATCCATGCCCAATATGACATCGAAATCAACCATACCAAGGAGCAAAAGGTCTACACTAGTCTCAAGACCCCCAATAACGACCACACACAAGAGATATACATGATCTACGACAATAGCATCCCTCACGGGCGTGGACACATACACAGGGGCGCTCAATGAATCACGGGGCACAACCAAATATGAAGAAAAATAAGATGACACATAGGAGTAAGTAGACCCTGGATCAAATAGAACTGAAGCATCTCTATTACAAACTGAAACAGTACATGTGATAACAGCATCGGAGGACTCTGCCTCAGGTCTGGCTGGAAATGCATAACATCAGGGCTGGACCCCACCACCCAAAACCATATCTTTGGGACGACCTCTGACTGGCGGGCCTTCTCCTCTAGCAGCCTGACCTCCAACTCTAACAATCTGGCACCTACCTTTGGCCATCTGACCCCTACCCCTAGTTGTTGGGCAAGTGGTGCGGCAGCTGGTGCTGGAACCATGGCATGAGAACCTTGCTACTGTGAATTGCTCAGCACACGAGGGCAATACCTAGCAATGTGCCTCGGGTCACCACATGTATAACATGACTTCGGCTGCTGAGACTGCTGACTAGAAAACTGACCCTTTCAACCTGAATAACCACCTTGAAATTCTAAAAAGGAGGTGCACTGAAAGGAGCTGGCTGATCAGAATAAGGCATGTAAGGGCCACGACCACCTGTGCACCGTGGGATGCCTGAAGTGCTGAATGAAATGGCCTGGAAGGATGGCCTCTACCATAAGTACCCCGCCTCTAGATAAGTCACTGCTGAATCCACCGGAATGGCGAGGTCTCTTGTCTAACCCCTGACCTCCAATTCCAAGAACCATCTCAACTCGCCGGGCCACATTGGCCGTATCCTGGAAAGATATCTCGTTCCCTGTCTCCTTAGTCATCTGCAATCTGACAGGCTGAGCAAGACCCTCAATAAATCTTCTCACTCTCTCTCTGTAGGGAGCAAAAGAACAGCATGACGAGCCAAATCCACAAAATGAGTCTCATACTAAGCAACAGTCATGCTGCCCTGTTGGAGACGCTCGAACTGATAACGGCGCTCCTCTCTAGTAGTGATAGGAAAAAACTTCTCCAAGAAGAGATGTTAGAACTGATCCCAAGTAAGAGCAGGCGACCCAACTGGTCTAGTCAACAAATAGTCTCTCCACCATTTCTTGGCGGAACCAGTCATATGGAAAGCAGCAAAGTCGACCCCATTGGTCTCTATTATACCCATGTTTCGAAGAACCTCATGGAAACTATCAAGGTACTCCTGGGGATCCTTTAAAGTGGCACCACTGAAATGGACGGGGAAAATCTAGGTAAACCTATCCAATCTCCATAAGGTCTCGGGGGATATAGTTATCCCATTACCGGGCGGTATTGTGGCAACTCGTTGAACTACCCCAACTGGATGAGTTGTTGGGGTCTGAAACTGGGAAGTCATCTGCTCCGGGGTGTGGATGGTAGGAGTCTAGGCTCCTCCTCCAGCCTGAGATACTGCTGCTTCCACGGGGAATGCGCCAGTCTGGGGTACAATCTCCATAAGGCCCACTAGTCGGACCAAGGTATCCTGAAGCACCGGGGTAGCAATAAACCCCTCTGGGACCTGAGTTGGTCCCACCGGAACGGTCTAAGATGGAACCTCCTCACTAAGCTCTATCTGAGGCTCTGCAGCTGGAGCTGCTGCTTGGGCCCTGGGCTGCGCCCTGCCCCTACCCCTACCTCGGCATCTTCCCTTTGTAGGAGCTACTATTGGAGGATCCGGTTGCTGATTAGCGGAAGAAGCGGTACATGTTCTCACCATCTGCGAGAGAATAAGAATAGAAGAGTTCAATCAGTATTGGGATAACAAGAATAACACAACAAAGTTGAATAAAGTGAACTTGTTCCTAACTTTATAGCCTCTGGGAGATAACCGATACCCCAGACTCTACTAAGCTTGTCTGTGAATTGTCAGACCTAGGCAACCTAGTGCTCTAATACCAACTTGTCAAGACCCAAATTCCCACTGTCGGGACCGTGAAGGCGTCTAACACTTCACTTGCTAGGAAAACCAACATTAGAAGTTTGCAACATAATAATCTTACAAGATACTGAGAACCACCACAACTCGACATATAATAATTAAAGCAAGAAACTAAACTTGGATAGTAATACTTCGCATGTGAAAACTGTATGTCTAGCTACCCAGGGTCTGGAGTCACAACTCACGGACTAGTAACAATTTACTACAAGTATTTGGCTGAAAGAAAAATGTTAAATTGTTTGTGAACTAAAAAAACAGTGAATGAATATAAAGGAGGGGACTCCAGGAATCTGCGGACGTCGACAGATCTACCTCGGGTCTCTTGCTGTGAAGTCAGCTACGAATCAGAATTAGCTTGAACCTACACCTGGAT
The DNA here is from genome assembly GCA_005239505.1 of Nicotiana paniculata. Classification (NCBI taxonomy): domain Eukaryota; kingdom Viridiplantae; phylum Streptophyta; class Magnoliopsida; order Solanales; family Solanaceae; genus Nicotiana; species Nicotiana paniculata. The sequence goes on from ML317652.1 coordinate 65,488, forward strand.
CTGCACATGTACTGGTAAGTATCGAGCCTAACCTCGACGAACTAGTGATGAGGCTAGGACAAGACACCACATAAAACCTGAACAGTATAATCATACTAATGGCAACATCGGTAAACAAAGAAATAAAGAAGGAATAATGGGAAGGGACATGCAATGGGGAATCACAATATAAGAAGTGAGAAAACATTAAAAAGGCACAATTTGAACAGAAATCCTCAAATAAATTAAGCAATTAAGACAACAAAGGAAAACTGCACAACATCACCCTTCGTGCTTTTACTCTCAACCTCACCAATATGTAAATAAAATGGCACGACATCACCCCTCGTGCATTAAAACTCCCAAAATATAGATGACATCACCTTTCGTGCTTTATCACTCTCATATCATGGCACAACATCGCCCTTCATGCATTAAACCTCACATATCATGGCACGACATCACCCTTCGTGCTTTATCACTCTCATATCATGGCACGACATCACCATTCGTGCTTTACACTGTTTCTCACAATATAAATAAATCAATAACCAGATAGAGAGAAGTTTCACAAGGAAATCAATATTTCATCAATGATTTATTTCACAATTTAACATCTCAACCTTGAATCAATATTCACAAATTTATCAACCTCAGTGGAACCGGATATAGGTCTCCCAACATTTCAATAACAACAATAATCATGGTTAATAGGACTTAAGACAAAATAATTTATAAGAATGGAATTTCACTCGCATGCTGTTACTCGACTACAACGTATAGGTGCTCGTCACCTCACCTATACATCGTATTAAACAACAAAAAACGTAGCAAATAGTCACACAATACCTATTCCCTCAAGCCAAAGTTAGACACAACACTTACCTCGCTCCCAATATCACTTAACGCTCAGTCACAGCTTTGCCTTTCAAATTAGCCTCCGAGACCACAATATCTATCAAATTTCAAACCAAATGATTCAACATAAGACTTAGGAATCATTCCCGATATACAGTTCATATTTGAAAAAGTCAACACCCGGGCCCGCTTTGTCCAAACCCGATATTCAAACCAAAACTTAATTACCCGTTCACCACCGAGCCCTGATAGACAATTGGTTTTGGAATCCGACCTCAACTTGAGGTCTAAATCCCCAAATTTTGAAATCCTTAGTTTTCTACCCAAAATCCCCAATTCCACCATAAAAATCCTAGATTCTAGGTTGAAATCTTGTTAAAGGAAGTAAAAGATTGAAAGAAAAGAGTTAAGAATCACTTACCTATGATTTGGTGAAGATTTGGTCTTTGGAATATCGCCTCTTGAAGTTTAGATTTTGAAAAATGGGAGAATGAATGAAAAATCTCATCTAAGTTTAAAGTTATCAGCTGCAGATCTTGCAGTTACGACCTGAGCTTTGCAAGTGCGAAGAAACAATCGCAATTGTGATGCCCTTCACAACTCTGCTACCTTCGCAAATGCGAGGAAAGTGTCGCATTTGCGACCACTGCCCCCTCGCAAATGCGAGTAGATGTTCGCATTTGCGAACCTTCCTCTTCCTTGAATCCCTTCTCAATAATTGCGATGAAAGCCTCACAATTGTCGTCCCTGCTTTGTTCACATTTGTGATGCCTGATCTCGCAATTGTGAGATCAGAGGCCTGCAACATGTAGTTATACACCAGCAAAATTTTTCGTAATTCCTAAACACCTCGTAGCCTATCCGAAACTCAGCTGATCCTTCGGGGCTCCAAACCAAACATGCACGCAAGTCTAAAAACATCATACAGACTTGGTCGTGTGATCAAATTACAAAAATAACACCTATAACTACGAATTTAGCACCAAAATTCATGAATTTTTCAAGAACATTTCAAAATTACTATCTTCTCAACCGGAGGTCCAAATCACGTCATATAAACTCCGTTTCTCCCCAAATTTCACACACATGACTTATATATTATATTAAACTTGTACCGGGCTTTAGAATCAAAATACGGGCCCGATACCAACGATATAAAATATTATTCAATCTCTTTAAATCCTTTGAATTTCAGTCTTACAATTTTCATCAAAATTCATTTCTCGAGCTAGGGACCTCGAAATTCAATTCCGAGCATACGCCCAAGTCTCATATTTTACTACGGACCTTCTGGGTCTGTTTACTCAAAATGTTGACCAAAGTCAACTAAAAATCACTTTTAAATCCCAAAAATTATTATTTCCTAAATTTCCACATAAAGGCTTTTCGAATTTATGCCCGGACTGTGCACGCAAATCAAGGTAAGAAAAAATAAGGTTTTTAAGGCTAACGAGCGCGGAAAAGATTCTTAAATCACAAGATGACCCTTTAGGTCATCACACATCGGCTTCTGGGTTTGTTATGTTTCTTGATGGAATTTGTTTTCTCCCCGGGTTTCCACAAGGTTTCCTCGATTAACGTCTTAAGAAGCGTAGCATCTCCCAGACCAAGTTATACCATGGGCTTCAACAGCGTCTGTCTTTTTGGCCTTTCCTTTTTGCTGGTATGTCCATGGGACGATTTTGTACTCCTGGCCTTCTTCATCTCCTGTAACAGCGGCAGTTGCTGCAGATAAGTCTGAAACATCAACGTAGACCTCAATTGTATTGTAATGATCAAAGCCTTTGAGGAGATATCCTAGCAGCTTCTGCATTTCCTATAGTGACTATTTCTCACTTCAGGTCATATTCTTCGTCCAATGTTATTATGTTAGCTTCGTTGTTTCAGAAATTTGGCAGCGGGTAGCAATTCACATTGGGTGGTGCCGGAGTGCACTGAATGGTTCTGCTATCAGGGTTTCAATTTCAGTTTTCAACTTAAAACAATCTTCGGTATCATGCCCAGGTACATTGGAATGGTACACGTATCTTTTAGTGGCATCAAAAGTACTTGGATGGATGTTCCAGATCCCTTCCTTCGATTAGATGTATCAATACCGCTCTTCTAAATCTGTCAAAAAATTGGGCCAAAGTCTTAGTAATCGGGGTATAAGTTCTAGGACCCCTCTATTAAAGATTGGGACAAGGGCGTGGTCCATAAGCAGGTTGGTTCTGATGAGTAGTGGTTCGGACAGGAGAATATGGTCGTTGTGGGTCTTGGTTGTTGTTGGCTCGAGAGGGGTTGTATTGTGGTTGAGGGTGGTAATATGGTTGGGTATTATAGACGGGAGAGTAAGCGGGCGATGATAAGTGGTTGTTTGGGGAATAAAAGATGCTTCTGTGATGTAAATTGGGTTGGTAATAAGGGATGACTGTTGAGACCTCCTTTTTCTTTTTCGTTCTGCTACCAATTTACCCTGACTGGATGGCCTTGATGGTCGTTTGCAATGCTACCATGGATTGTACATTACTAGATTTTATGCCCTCTTCTAAGAAATCTCCCATCTTGACCAATTTGGGGAATTTCTATCACATCATTCACATCACCTTTTCAAATTATATTCTGTCTTGGGCTCTAATGAAATTCTTGGTGAGTTCACTGTCGTCCAGTAGATGTTGCGCACAGGCGGCATACGACCACCATCATGGATATTCTTGGAATGACTTGGATGGTTTTTTATAACGACCCGACCAGTTATTTTTAGCATTTGCACTTCGCTAGATAGTTCGGGGTCATGAGTAGATCTGTATGATATATTAGTACATGTGTGCAAAATTTGATTTCATTCCGAGTTGATTTGATATGATTTGGCGTGAGTTTTGGAAGTCGAGAGTTCGAAAGTTCATTAAGTTTGATTTGAGGTGCGTTTCGTCATTTCGATGTTGTTATGTGTGATTTGAGGCCTCGAGTAGGTCCTTTATGTTATGGGACTTGTTAGTATGTTCGTACGGGGTCCCGAGGGGCTCGGGTGAGTTTCAGATAGGTTTGGGTTGTGTTGCGCTCGTTTTTCTTATGTTTCGACGTTATTTCTTCAAGCATAAATTGTACCACATTGAACAAATGATATCTTTGATTGAAGCATTAGATCCATATTGTAATTATTGAGCCATATCAAAAATAATCGTCGAATTTGGACATCGTATGAGGATTTTATGGTCATTTTAATATGAATTGGGTTGCCAGATTTTTTTTAATTTATTACGAAATTGCCACTATATTCGTATTTAAAAATCTGCACTATTTCGAAATATTGAAATCAACATATCTCCTTCAATATAAGGTCAAATTGAGTGATTCAAGAGCCTAAATTGACTAGATTTTCACAAGAAATCGATTGGAGGCATCAAATGAGAGTTTTAAGATCGTTTGTCATAACAAACGAGGCAGAACAATGTTAAATCGAGGGTTTTGTTCATTTAACATATTTTGAGTTGGGGAGCTCGGATTTGGGAAATCTTTGGAGGCGAGTTTCACCATATGGATTGGGGTAAGTGTTATATACTCAATTTTGGTTATATTTCATGAATCCATCTTCATTTTTGGCATTAGATTGATGATTTCAAGGTGAAATTAGGGGGTTTTGTCTAAAATTTCATAAAGTGAATTTTTGAATTTTGAACATCGATTTGAAGTCGGATTTGGGTGAAACTTGTATGGTTCGACTCGTAATTGAATGGGTTGTTGTATTTTGTGAGTTTTGTCAGATTCCGAGGTGCGGGCTCGAGTTTGACGTTTTGGTCGATTTTGGGATTTTGATTAAAGATTCGACCGCTATCGATTAGGCTTGTTTCCTTTGGCATTATTTGATATATTTGAGTTTCTTTTGGCTAGATTCAAGACATTCGAAGTTCGGTATTCGCGGGTGGCATCTTTGGAGCATCGCTTGGCTTGCTCAGCATTAGTATTGGCTCGTTCAAGGTAAGTAACTCTTCTAAACTTATTGTTGAGGGTATGAAACCTCGTAATACGTGTTATGTGATTGGTATTGAGGTGACGCACATACTAGTTGAGGAGCATGTGGGCGTGCACCAAGAGAATTGGGACTCTGATGTTTCCATGGCACTATATAGTAGTCCTATTTTGTTAATATCTGTGTTTTCACCATGTGATAAAGTAAATGAGCTGTCAATAGTGGTCGTTTCTTTCTGTCATTTCACTGATTTCATTGATATTCTGTACTCAGTCATATTCATGCATTCATATCATATCTCAGTCTCAGTTGTTATTTATTGATACATCATATCATTGTTGTCGGGCTAGTTTCATGATATTGTGAGCCCATGAGTGAGACTGGAGAGATTGATGATTGAGTGAGGTTGGGGGTTGTTCTCAAGGATATTGATACTATAGCATGCGAGTTGTTTGTGCAGCACGTGAGTTGCCCGTGCGGATCCAGATATTGATATTATAGCACGTGATTTGTTCGTGCAACACGTGAGTTGTCCGTGTGGATTATAGCGCTTAGACTGTAGGAGCCCCTCCGGAGTCTGTACCCCCCCAATGAGCGTGATAGATTATATGGAGGGATGGATCTTCCCTAGACACAGATCTTGTCCGAAGCATTTATATACCTAGAGATGGATCTTCTACACGGGGCTAGATTGTCCTTCCTTGGTACTGATTAACTCATGGTAAGCGATGTATATATTCCAGGATGTATCTTCCCTAGGTCGTATAGGCCATATACAGTACTGAGTGATTGAGCATGATGAGTGAAAAGTGTGAGACAATGAGATTGAGTACCCTGAGAGTGTGGGTACATGATTCTTCTCTGAGATACATGGCATTTGCATGCATACATGACATACAAGCAAAGAGATGCATTTTTCCTCATGCTATGCAGTATCACGTCATTCATGACTTTTTACACACATTGATATGTGGGCATAGAGATGTATTTTACACTTGTTATCTGGAAAGAAAATGAAACATCTATATTTATTGTAGAAAGGATATTTGGAAAAATTACAGTTTTCAAACTTACTCGTACTTTTGGCATTTTCGGTAAAAGATTTGGATTTTCACTGAGATACTTGAAAAGCATGACCATTTTCTGGAACTGTGAACAAGCTGAGCATTTTTACTTTTGAGATACCTCTTTTATACTTGTATTTATGCTGTTATGAACTGTTGTGGGATTTTGGTATTGGTCCCGACCTTGTGTTAGCTCGTCACTGCTTTCAAACTAAGGTTAAGTCTGTTACTTACTGAGTACATGTGGTCGGTTTTACTCATACTACAATTATGCACTTTGCGTGCAGATGTTGGTTGATGATGTTGTTGTGTTCGATGGGAGCCTGATTGAAGATGTACCTGCGTCCCGGTTGTAGTTGCCCCCTGTTCGTGGTAGCTTTAGATCTATAAAAATCTTTTTATGTACTTTTCAAAAAGACTATGTATTTATTTTATTTCAGCTTTGTAAACTCTATTCTTAGAAGTTCCTGATTTGTACTACCAGTCCTTAGGAAATATATAAATTTCAGTAAAATACTATCATTTATTTGTCTTGTTAATATCATTGGAATTGGATAGTTACTAGTTGGCTTACCTAGCGGGTTAGGTTAGGTGCCATCACGACTAGTGAATTTGGGGTCGTGACATTTTTCTACAGGTTCAACAATGCGAATCGATCATGAGTGATCTCTATAGAATAAAAAATTATTCATGAAATTCTCCGCCATATCTTGTAAAGTTTTCCAATTTCTCGGATGCTGTCGAGTATACCATGTGAGTGCTTCGCCCGTCAAACTTCTTATAAATAACTTCATCTTTAGCTTCTAGTTCCTCCCCACTCCGACGAACTTGTCACAATATGCCCTCAAATGTGCATGAGGGTCAACCGTCTCATCGAAGATGTTAAACTTTGGCGGTTTGTATCCTGTTGTCATATCCACATCTAGATAAATACACAGATCCTCGTAGACCAAAATTTCACTTCCCCGGGCAACTTGGAGGCTCTTCATTTGCCTTCTCAACATCTGTAACTGCTCAGATACTAACTCTCCTTCCTTATGCCTGACTTCTCTCTCTATTTTGGTGTATTGGTCAATTTATTAAGGTACCCTGACCGTGACAGGTGCTATAAAGGTAGGTTCAAAAATGGCATATTCATGGGGAATGTACCGCTTATAGGTGGAGGCATGTTCCACATGTATGTGCTGGTTGGTAGTAAAAATGACCCCGTCAAGAGGAGGGGTAGTTGCATTGGTAGTGATACGTGGGTTTTGTGATGTTTGGGTGTATTATGGTACGTAAGGAGTGTGGGTAGAGGGATTTTATGGGTTAGTCGGGGTCACCAGAGGTGAGATTTGAGTGGTGGGAGTTGAAGGAAAGGTGTTGGTGTTTTGGCGTGATGTGGAAAGATAGTGGTCAGGGAGTGAATCCAAAGAATAGAATCAATGTGGTTGAGAAAGTGTTGTCACGGCCAGGTGCGCCATTTCTCTGATATGATGTACCTCCTCCCTTAAGGACTCAATTTCCTGGGCCATCCTGGCCATGTGTTCATCATTCCTAGTGTTGTCTTTTGCCCCGACTGCCTCGGGCTGTCGGCTATGACTAGAGCATTCTCAGTTGGATCTTCTGCGGCTAACATCTTTCCTTTTGACCTTAGATTGTATGGTGGTTCCGCTAGTTTTGGTCGACACAAACCAACCTTCTTTCTTTTTGGGGATAATAATAAAAGAAAAATAAGAATAAAGAAAAGAAAAAGGAACAAAAGTCAGATTCTTCATTTTTACGATCAAGAAATCACACAGAGAAAATAATTTGTGCATTATAGCTAGCACGTTCCTAGAATTCGCGGGGACCTCTCATTGCTGGAAGTAGGCCTAACTCGTAGATATTTGACATACATTTATACTTAACACATTTAGATCTGAAGCAATTTGTTTTAATTGATAATTTGGACTGATACAAGTGGGAACAAGGATTACATCATTGTTTCATAGAATTGCATGGGCTTGGACAACTTGGCCTTTTGGAAAGTGAAAAAGAAATCTAATAATAAGGGTATAAAGTAGGATAGAGGGGAAATCAACCAACTCTAACAACCATCCCCTGAGTCGTTTCCCCTGTCCTTCTCTTCTTTTGGCTCCTCTTTCGGATCATCCTCCACGTCTTCCTCAAACTACTCCTCATCATTATTGAATTCAGACTCTTCATCTAGATGTTCTTTTGGCTCTATTCTATAGTCTATCTGGATTCACTCCACTACCCGGTCATCATCTTCTGCAGGTGGCAACATGTGGTCAATGGATTCAGAGACCACCTAACGGTGCATTGAAGTGGTCAACAGGTAATATGGCATGATTTCATGGTAAATCTACAAAGCAACCACTGCATCCTCTAGCCAAGCTATACCTTTTCTGCTTGGTCGGGCCAGTTATTCTTCTTTATTAATCCAGGCATAATACTGAGGAGTACACCACGAGTTTTGATCCATAGGCATTGTTACCAAGTCATTCCACTCTTCTTACAACCTTCTTATCCTGGTAATTGGGATATGTAACGCATCCTCATATAGCGCTTTTCTTTTCCACAGAGGCACATCTTGGATCATCCCGAATTGTCTGAGGACCCGCAGGGGTGAGTATGGCTGAATGCCTTCCAGATCAACTCAATGAAGTATTTCTGAGGAGTCCGCAAGATTTCCCTCCCACCTAACCAAGAGAGATTCCAGTTGATCTGTTCTCCAGCCAGGTTGGTCAGTGTTTCCCTTCATTCTTCTTGCCCATGTGGGGAGACCCAATGTCTCATTCTTTCATTGTGGTTGTGGATCATATTGTTGACGCCCACGAAGTAGTCGATGGTGGCCTCTCCCTAGAAGAAATGTTCAGTAGCCCAGATTTAAAGCACCAAGTTACAACCTTTAAAGAAATCATACCCTCGTGCATATGCGAAACAGAGCTATCAGTATCTCAGCCAACACCATCGGTACCAAAGTAGCTTAAAGATACGGAAGGTTTCCAGAACCACTGGTATCAAGTTGATGTTGATACGGTCAATTCGCTGCTGGTAAACCAATAGTCCCAAAAGTGCGATTGCGAATGTGATAGGCCTAAGACTCTCCCACGTTGCATGGTCATATTGAATCTCCCCTGAATACCATTCATAGATTTCACTATGTCCAAATCTGTGGAACAGTTAGTCGAGGCTCATCCATCCTTGATACTTCTGAGACTCCTACTGTTGGCAAGGCCTAAGGCATCCAGGAACCGATAACTGGGCATAGTAACTAGCAATACTGGCTATCTTCCATCAAACGACATCTCCATGAAACTTTTGAATTCTTTCAATGCGGTACTAACTCACAGTCGGAAAATTTGAACATCACCTTAGCCGGATCCCAAAATTCTAACAACAGAAGAGGGAGCACCTTGTCTACTCGAATGTTCATCAATGCAGTTAATGCCTCCAGGTGCGTCCGAACCTCATTTCCGTGTTCCCAACGAATTATCTTCCACCACTGTTTCAACTTATATGGTGCTCCTATTACCATGGTGATTTCAGGGATGTTTCGGTTGATTTCAATTTTCTGAGGTGGGTCAAAGAATATGTTTGGGTAAGTATTTGATTTGGATCTTTAATGTGTTATCAGGTTTGTTTGTCTTTCCACAGAAGTTATGTCATTGGGTGCATGACCCGTTGACATTATGGTGGCTTTTTAATTGTATGTCGGTGCGAAATACCGAGTCACCTAATGTTAATGAAATATGATCTATTTTACTAGAGTTGAGTGTTTCTTACTTTTGAATCGGACTGAAGGATGCTAGAAGTTATGTCAGTTGACCTGACAAAGCCATTCTCTGAACTAGAAAGTTTTGAAAAGAAGGTTCGGAGGGCTGTAAAGACAACCATTGTGTGTCATTGTGTGTGATAGTGTACAGCCAGGGCTTGGTTGTAAGAAATGTGATGACAGTGTATATAAAGCAATAATAGACAAGAGTGTAGCAGCAACAAGCATGATAATTATAAAAAGCAAATAAAGAAGGCAAGCATGTTATTGCAATTAATCTATATTTAAAGCAATGTATAAGTAAATCTAGGTGCCAAATTAGTCTAAGTTTGTTAAGGTCAGACTCTAAGTTTGAAGTTCCCAGCAGATTGCCATGTTGTTGCACCCTAGTTTTCACCCTATTTTTCAGTAGTCAAGACAGGATTCAACTTGTCATTTCTCTATTCTTGTTGAAAGAGAGTCTCCACCTAATATTTAAAGGTATACTAGGGTACCCATTTAAGTACTAAGTCATATTCCTTATAGGTTCTCAAACCGGTGAGATTATGGATTAGGATTCTTGTTCTTCTAAGGAGAAGGTGTTAGGCACCCCTTAAAATCTACCTAAGGTATCTCCATAGGACTTAGACTAATTTTAAGGAATCAGTTATTTATACTATGATTAAGTACTACTAAGGCATGGCTTACTATTTATTAAAGGGAGTGTATATATAAGGGATGTAAGTATTAACAGGGATGTGAGTTTATAGAAGAGTTATGGAAGGTTAAAAAGTTCTGAAAGTAGTCCATATTTCTTAAGGCTTGTAATTATTAAGTTATGGAAGTAATTAACTTAGAGAATAGATGTTTGTATAATTTTAAAAGATGTTTGTAAGAAAGTGATTCTAAATGTACATTGGTTTAAAAATTCTGAAGACGATAAATCTTTGAGAACTCATTTGGGTGACAACACCTTACCATTTTTATAAAAAAATCTAATTTCACTTCTTGTTAATAAACCGGAAATTCTTTCTGATTACTTTCTGAAAACGGTACTGCTGTTTTGGTTAGAGTCTGGGGTTCAAAATCTTTTAAGAGAGGTGAGTGAACAAGATGAATAAACTATCGTTAGCGGGGTGAGGATTAATAACTAACTGATTATATTTTAAATCCTACTTGCATATGTTTCACGTGATACTAAAGCATAAAGGTAAAGTACAAGATCTCATATATGAGTGTTAAATACATGATAAAGAAATATGGTAAAACGACAAAGGCAGTAGACGAAATTAATAAAGTAGTAAACTAGGCTATCGAAGCAACGAATAGTAACGAAAGAAATAAGGGAGAGAAGACTGGACTCTGATGGTTGGGTCTCAAGAAGGTAGGCCAAGAAATTGAGAGTTATGGCTATAGCTGACTTGATCCTCCACAATAACGCAACAATGTTGGTTTGGCCTTAGTTCCTTAGGGATTCAGTAGGCTCAAATGTATAGATGCCCAAAAATAAAGAAGGTCATTAGACGTATATCCCACATTCTCAACATATTCAATACATGCATGAAGTGTATATAGACAAACAACAGGAATAAGAAAGTTATCAATAATTCAAATAATGTGGGAAAACATATTAATGTGGTAGTTCTACTCGGAAAATAATTCACATTAAAAATCTTTCGTTGTCATTAAACAGTAAGCCCCTAAAGAACAAAATGCGTCAATGAATTAACCGCTAAGGATGAAGTTCCACTCAAGGCCGATGCTCCCTTTAAACCCCCCGACACTTCAAAATTTCCAAGGGACTCAAGGCCCAGGGCAATACTTGTGTCGGGGAGGGATACCCAACCAAGAGTTAAACTACACTCCTAAATACTCTCAAACACTAACAACATGTCTTTCTTATGGTTTTAAATGCTAATAAGGCCTTTTCAATGTGAACTAAATGTTATATCATTACTTGTCACAAAATATACTTTCCATCCTAATAGAATAACATAATATGATACAGTCTACATTTGATACCAAACAAAATACATATCAAGTAAATTTAAAGGTTTGACTTTCAAACGCACATATGTGAGGAGCAGAAACAGCACAAGCATGATATAAAAGGTTTGTTCATTATAGAAGAGCACGCTCAAAGGAAAGGCAAGCTATACAGGGTCATATGTGCAACAATACAACAGACACAAAATGTTGCTGCTTCTGGCAAACCAACTGTGAACTAGTTGGTCTGCTTCTAGCATATACATAGGTGGACAATACTATTTTTAACACCTTAAAAGTCATCAATGAAGATTCAGCCAATACACTCATAGTTAACCATTTTATATAGGTTATCAAAGATACCTGGGACAAGATCAAATTTCTTAATAGGTCTGCAAGTTTACAGATTAAACATGGAATCCATAAAGACTTCAACAGAGTCATACTCCTAATACTGTTAGTTTCAAATAAATCATCATGTTCAGATAGCATCAGCAAAGGTGCTTATAAGATCTAAGGATCGGATTTGGTTTCAAATTAACAGTAGGGAAAGGATTGGGGTGGTTTTGGACAAGGCATGAAATCAGGAATCAAACAGGAACATGCAATTACTAGTTAGTTACATGAATACTTCAAGTGAAGTAATAACTTCATATGGACAGGGGAGCTTTGCTCATTCATGATCAAGTTAAACATGTCATGGAGAGAAGGAGTTAAAGAGAAACATTGTATTAAAACAAGTTTTACTAAGACATAAATCTAGTTTAATATCTACATATGAAGTAGTCATCCCTAAGCTTTAAAAAGTTATCACCTGGTTAATATAGAATAACCTAGTCCCACTTTTATGGAAGATAGCCTAATAATAGATGCATAAAAGCTTTGCGAGAACCAACAGTAGTTCAAAGAGATTAAAGGCAAGGAAATACTATGATAAGTAGGTTTTGAGTTGAATTTTCTGCTAAAGGTGCTAATCAGTCAAGAAATAACCAAGTTCAATTATGCTGCAATTACTAGCTGGCTGTAACAAAACATGATCATGACTTGTTCGATGAAGAGGAAGATAGTTTAACCTCAACAAAATGTATAGTAAAGATTCATGAAAAGAAGACAGATCATTTCAAATAAAACCAGGTCAACGGATGCGACCATAACTAGATGAGATCATGAGAATGTCATAGTGACAAACCAGAAATGGTCTTCACAGTGTAACTAACATAAGTGTAGAGAAGAGAAACATATAAACACTTAGAAATTCATGTTTAGGATTCAAAGGGTAGATGATATAAACTTAAGCACCTTTAGATTTATCTCAGTCATGGTTATCACTAGATTCATCTCACCTTTAGTTCTGTTAGGTAGAGCATTGAAGCCTATAATTGTAGTGCATTCAATGCCTTAGGGTTTCAACAGATTCAAATCAGATAGTGGAAGATGACGATTCGAGTGATGATAGAGAAGTAGAGGTAAAATGAGAGAAAACATAGGGAAAATACCGAGGAGTTTACTTGGGTATAGAAAATCGACCGTTGAACGCAAATATCCATCGGTCAAAGATCTATTGTCCAGAGGTCATTTCGTCAGACCTCTAAACGACGAATAATAATGATGGGCTTAGAGAAAATCTTCATGCATGGTTCGATTTGAAAGAACATAAGGGGAAGGAGAGGCAGTGAGGTGAGAGCCAAAGAATACAAATGATTACGACCCACGTGATCCAACGATTGAAATAATATCTGGTAACATGTTAGAACTAAAAGAGAAAAATGGGAAATAACGTGGGTCATCAATGGTTTGGATCTTTGGCTCAAATCATTTGTGTTTCTTATATGAGGGCGGGAGACATGTGACATGGCAACCATTGATTGGTGAAAATAGAGTCACTTGGATTGCCATGGTGGAAAGAGATGTGTGTTTGGCTTGGGTGTACTTCGGACAGGCTTGTCAATTGGGCCAAGATTAATTTAAAAAATGGTTATTTTACCTTTGATTCAAGAATTGTAATTGTGGAATTTTGGTCTTTTAACCCCTTTTGAATTTAATTTAAATAAACCTAATAGTTCTCAATAAATGTTATTAAAATTACAATTATAATATACTACTAATTATTTAAAATTAATTATTTGTGAAAACTACTTCATTGTCCTAAATTGTAGCACTAATTTTGAATTTTACGTAGTAATATAATTAACTAGAAATTAAAGAGTAATTTATCAAATTAATTATACAACCTATATAATGTATATATAAGAATTATTTTAATAATCTTAAAATTGTAAATATATTTGTAATTACACAATGTTAATACTATATGATTAATTTTAAAACTAACGCTTGGTTAATTTGTAAAAAAAACATTCATTACTGGAAAATATTTTGAAAATATCTAATGTAAATTATTAAGTATAAATAAATTAATTTTAAAAGGGAGGGTCAAAATTGGCCGCCAACAGTAAGCACGAAGAAGTAGTGACGAGGGTCGACATCAACATTTACCAATGGTCCAATAATAATGTGCATAAAAGTAGACATGTAAGAAACACAACAAGTGGAAACAAAACAGAAAAAATATAAATATCATGATTCTCAACATAACAATAATTACGGAATTCTCATGTGCTATAAATGCCTCGAAGAAAGCAAGGATAGCCAATATCCAATACAATGTCAAATCTCAAGTCAGGACAACTCATATGTACACTAACTCCCTATCGAATATTATGCACAAGTCTGTCGAAAAGAACGGTCCGATCCCATAATGTTCCATAGAACTACGGAGACGATCAACCCTATATATATATATATATATATATATATATATATATCATAATCCTGTCGAGGTGAATGGCCCGCTCCCATGAGAGTGTGTTACATGATACTACCAAGGTCGTACGACCAGATCCATAGATGTTTCTCATAATATTGCCGATGCTACGGCCCGTTCCTATAAGAGTGGTGTTGAGGCGTTCAACCCGATCCCATAAGATTAGTGAAACATTTGATGGAACGTCAACCTAACTTGCTAATATATGTGCGAGTTATGGAATCAAGAAACTTTCAGAAAAATAAGTACAATGCGAGGGTAATCCGTAAGAGAAAGTATAATTTTCGCGGTTAATAATGTAGCGCGCCAAGTTTCTGAAATAGTAAAGCTAGATACTCTATGAAAATCTAGTCTTAGGCTAATATGTAAATTAAAATATTTAAATAGACAAGAATAAATCAAGAATTATAGTTAAAATATGGTGAGAGTCCAAGTCTACCGGGACATAATCAAGAGCCTAACACACACACGGACGCTTGTCACCTCATACGTGCGTAGCTCCCATAACACATAGCATGTAGCATGTATAGAAACTACAGGGTAATCTCCCTCTTACAATGGTAGACATGAGATTTAACTTGCTCCGGAATTTGACATCGGCTCCAACGCCTCTCAAACACCTCAAACAAATGCCAAAAGATCCATAACTACCCAGAGAACGTGCAAACCAATCAAAATATACTCAAAGTCATAATTTAACAATTAAAAATAATTCCTCAACCCCACACGAAAGTCAAACTATGGGCCCACGTGCCTTGATTTTGAGAATTCTTTAAGATAAATATTACATATAGCACCACGAACTCAAATATATAATTTATTCCAAATTCCTACCCAATTTCTTGGTCAAAACTCAAAAATGCCATTCTAGGTCATCTTCATAAAATCCAACATTTTTCTACCTAAATTTACAAGTCTAAATTCATACATATTCATGTAAGATAATTAAAAACAGGCTAGAAACACTTAACCTCAATAGGTGGGTGAAATGGCCCTTAAAATCTCTCCAAAATTGGCTCCAATTGATCCCAAATGCAAACTGAGAAGAAATGCAAAATTCCAACTTATAAGGTTCGCCTAGGGATTACCCTTCACAAACGTGGCATGTGCCTTGGATTCGTGAAGCCCAACTCAACATCTGCTCCAAAAATCCTCCTCGCAATCGCGAGACGAGGCCCTCGAACATGATGCCTTACCAGACCAGTCTTCCATGAACTCGACCCTTCCTTCGTGAACGCGAAGGCCAAGCCTCCAGTCCCAGGTGATTATTCACGAACACGGAGCACCTCCCAAGCCTTCATGGACGCAACTCATCAATCGTGAACGCGAAGCACAATCGACCTCCATCCCAAATCCTTCTTCGTGATCCCATGCTTCCTACCGTGTTCGCGAAGAACAAAATCAAAACCAGCAACCAGCAACAGCAAAACACTTCAACATGGTCCGAAACTACCCCGAAATACACTCGAGGCCCCGAGACCACGTCCGATCATACAAACTATTCCAACACATTATCCAAATGTTACGTCTCGCGTTTTCATACGTTAAGGTTTTATCTTCAGTTAATTGACGTAGACTCGGGGATGAGATTTTCTTGATATTATAAGCATTATGCTATTTACAAAAAGCAATAAGTAAGTGTCGTGAAAGAAAAAGGGCAAACGAATCAAAGAAAATGAGTTTCGTTGAAGGTTATCGATTTGGGATAAAATACTATCAGGAGCTATAATACCCGATATGTATTGACTGGTACCATACAAAGTACCATATGACCATGATAGTAGATGTATAAAGTGTATTAAAAATGTGTAGTATTTTAAGTAATTTGAGATAATTCTTGATTATGTTGGTAATTGCTTAATTATTGGTTTAACGGGAGATTAATCATGTAATTAAGGATTTATGAATAATTGTAGGTGGGGACAAAGCCCCTACATGGCAGCAAGTGGAGGAATATTTAAGTGACTTTTGCCTTTAGAAAATTAAATTAGGAGGCACGCTGACAACATTCTTAAGCCATCCCTTGCCAACACGTAAGAACTGTAGTTTATATTAGTCATCTCTGGCTTATCTTCAATGGATATCAAATTCATTTTGGTAAGGGAATTATACATAAAGGAAAAACAAGGAACGAATGTGAGGGAATTTTTAAATTTATATGAAACTTTGTATTACAATAGCAACGGAAGTTCTTGGACTAGTAAAGGAATTCATACGAAATTGCATTGCGTAATAACAACGGGATTTTGCAATTCTAAGGGAGTACGGTGCAATCCTTCTCAAGAATATCATACAGATTTTTCCTACTCCGGGTATGTTAAGGCTAATTCCTTCCTTTATTTTGGCATGATCTCGTAATTATATGTGTTTGATAACGAGGCATAAAGAGATATTCATACTCTCGAATTTATATACATTATCTTAGTCTCATAAGTTACAGTATTCTCCCTTATCGCGACTTTATATTCAATTGAATATTGTTTCTTTCCAGTCAAGAGAGAAGAGTTTTTGTATATATATATATTACACACATAATATTACCGTATTTTCACCACCATCGAGCTATAATCGGTGGGCAGGCCCCTATTGGGTAACCTCTTATCAGATGGTAAGTTATATACCGAGCCTGTTGTGGTCGAGCACCTATGAACGAGCCCAGTTGGCCCAGATACACAGCCTAGTATGTCCAAGCACCTATGAGCGAGCCTACTACGACAGAGCAGTTTTATATATATATATATATATATATATATAAAACTGCTCTGTCGTAGTAGGCTCGCTCATAGGTGCTTGGACATACTAGGCTGTGTATCTGGGCCAACTGGGCTCGTTCATAGGTGCTCGACCACAACAGGCTCGGTATATANGGGCCGGACAACTATTTTACTTACTATATTGAGAGAGTTGAGTCACTATCAGTAGGTAAGCATATCTTCAGATTATCTTTGACTCCCAGTTACTTCAGTATTATATTATCAGTTCAGTTTCAATTTTAAGTTATTTATTGCCTTGCATACTCGGTACATCATTTCGTAATGACGTCCCTTTTTCTGGGGATGCTACATTTCATACGTGCAGGTTCAGGCAGACAGACGGTTAGACCTCCTTAGTAGGTGTTGCCCGAGTTGAGCTTTATCGGTAAGCTCCACGTCCTTCAGAGTTGTTGGGTCTAGAACTTTGTGTACATCCTGTATATATATATATATATATATATAGGTTATGGGTAGTTCGGGGCCCTATTATGATCACAGTACATCCAGCAGTAGAGGCTTGTAGACATGTCCTATCAGTTAGTGCAGTATGTTGGACTTGTAGGCCTTGTATATATATTTTGTTGGTTTTTCAGCCATAGTAGCTATGACGGCCTTGTCGGCCCAGCTTTATATTGATGTTTAGTCAGTGGTTATTTGAAATTTAAGTCATTGGAAATTTGAGAACTGAGTTATTTGAAATCGTGTTGTAGAACTGAGTTATTGGAAATTTGAGTTAAAGTTACGTGATGGTATTTGCTTGCAAAAATGACGGTCACTAGGAAGACTTCGGCTAGTCAGAGGAGAGATACATCAGTATGTCAGGGGACAAGCAGGGTACCCCCAGTAGATGGGGCCCAATCTGAGGCCTAGAGAGAGACCCCTACTCAGCCATTACCGGCTCCTCCACCACCTGAGGAGATTCCTAGGGAGACCGCACATCCAGTTCTCCCTCCGCTTCAATCAGATCAGGACTTGAGGAGTGCGGTGCATTTGTTGACACAGTTGGTAGCTACCCAACAACATGCTAGGGCACCCGCTAGTGCAGGATCTTCTGAGGGGTCTGGGGTTTCAAGGGTTCGAGAGTTTATTTCTTTGAGTCCCCCATAGTTCACGGGGATAGATCAGAGGGAGGACCCGTAGGACTTCATATATCAGCTTCACAGGATCTTTCAGGTTATTCATGCCACGGAGAAAGAGGTAGTTAAGCTAGCAGTTTTTTGACTCCAGGATATAGCCTACCTTTGGTACGAGGGATGGAAGAGGTCTAGGGGACGTGATACATCTCCAGCTATTTGGGAGAATTTTTCAGATGCCTTCCTTGACTAGTACTTACTGCGGGAGATCTGACAGGCTCGAGTCGATCACTCTCTAGACCTCAAGCAGGGCAATATGAGTGGTGGAGAGTATAGTCTCCATTTTGACTCATTGGCCCGATATGCACCATCCATAGTTGCTACTATACAGGACAGGATCCAGAGGTTTATAGTAGGGTTGGCCCTAAAGTTGACCAAGGCATGTGGCACCGTTGCACTACAGGATAGTATGGATATCTCCCGGATTCAGGTATTTGCCCAGAATATAGAAAGGGGTAGGCGTCGGCAGCAGTGTACAGAGAGGACTAAGTCAGGAAAGCATAAGAGGATGAAATTTTCCAGGTCTCAGGGTAGTTATAGACCCCAGTACTTCAGACGGTCTCCACCACCTCAGTTACAAGGTTACAGGTATGACCGTTATACTCAGTCAGGACCAGGTGAGAGCTCATAGCATCAGGTTTTCAGTGACACCGAGGTTCAGGGCAGACATGGTCATTTCTGCCACGGTGTGACATTTCTAGTAGAGGACACTTGGGCCAATGCTGACCCAGTTCTGATGCTTGTTATACATGTGGATGTCTGGGGCATATGATGCGAGATTTCTCAAATAAAGATTCTGGGGGTATGGCACAACCAGAGAGTTCAGCAACAGGATCATCTATGTCTGTGCATCCTTCGGGGCACAAGTCTCAGTCTTCAAGTGGTAGAGGTCGAGGCAGAGGTAGAGGTTCCAGTTCAGGTGGTAACCAAAATTGTAGCTATGTTTTAGCGGGTCGACAGGACCAGGAGTCTTCACCCGATGTTGTGACAGGTATGTTGACCATTTGCTCTCACGACGCTTCTGCCTTAATAGACCTAGGATCTACTTTATCGTGTATTACCCCCTTTGTCGTGGGGAATTTTGGTATAGTGCCTGAAATACTAAGTGATCCTTTTGTGGTATCTACATCGGTTTGAGAATTGATTATTGCTAGACAGGTTTACCGAGGTTGTACGGTGACAGTTTGTAGTCGTCAGACCTCAGCTGACCTAGTTGATCTAGAGATGTTGGATTTTGATGCTATCATGGGCATGGACTGGTTGGTAGCTTGTTATGCCACAGTTTATTGTCGAGCAAAGATAGCCAGATTTCATTTTCCGGGTGAGCCAGTCCTTGAATGGGTAGGTAATACAGCGACACCCAGAGGTAGATTTCGCAAAAGGGTGCATTTATCATATTGTGTGAGTTAGAGATGCAGATGCTGAGATACCTACACTTCAGTCTATTCCAATAGTCAAAGAGTACGCAGATGTATTTCAAGATGAACTTCCAGGTATTCCTCCAGAGCGAGAGATCGATTTTGGCATCGATTTTCTTCCAAAAACTCAACCAATATCCATCGCTCCGTATAGAATGGCACCTGCCGAATTGAAGGAGTTGAAGGAGCAGTTAAAAGATTTGCTGAAGAAAGATTTTATCCGGCCCAGTACTCACCTTGGGGTGCAGCGGTACTGCTTGTACGGAAGAAAGATGGCTCACTAAGGATGTGTATCGATTATAGGCAATTGAACAAGGTAACTATTAAGAATAAGTATCCACTTCCAAGGATAGATGACTTATTTGATTAGTTTCACGGATCTAGATGCTTTTCAAAGATAGATTTGAGGTCGGGGTACCACCAGGTTAGAGTTCGGAGAAACATATTTCCAAGACATCCTTCATGACTCGATATGGCCACTTCGAGTTCCTTGTCATGTCCTTCGGGTTGACGAATGCACCTTTCGTGTTCATGGACTTGATGAATAGCCTATTCCATCCATTTTTAGATCTATTCGTGATAGTATTTATTGATGATATTCTAGTTTATTCACGTTCCTAGGATGAGCATGCAGACCACCTACGAGCGGTGCTCCAAAACCTCTGTGATAGTAAATTATATGCTAAGTTTAAGTTTTCTAAATGTGAGTTCTTGTTGAAGTCTGTAGCATTCTTGGGGCACATTGTATCCGATGGAGGTATAAAGGTAGATAATCAGAAGATTGAGGCTGTGAAATCCTGGCCTAGACCTACCACTCTGACATAGGTTCGTAGCTTTCTAGGCTTAGAAGGATACTACCGGAGGTTTGTAGAGGGTTTTTCATCCCTTTCGACACTATTGACAAAGTTGGCGCAGAAAGAAACTAAGTTTTAGTGAACAGAGGCTTACAAGCAGAGTTTCCAAGAGCTTAAGAACAAGTTGACCTCAGCGCCAAATCTAGCACTTATATAGGGTCCAGATGGTTATGCCATGTATTGTGATGCCTCATGTGTCGGGTTAGGATGTGTCCTGATGCAACATGGGAAAGTAATTGTGTATTCTTCAAGGCAGTTAAGGAAGCACAAGCGGAATTATCCGACCCACAACCTTGAATTAGCTACAGTTGTCCATGCACTTAAGATATGGTGGCACTATTTATATGGCGTTCATGTTGATGTATTTACAGGTCATAAAATCCTGCAATATATCTTCAAGCAGAAAGAATTGAATTTGCGACAGAGGAGATGGCTTGAGTTATTGAAATATTACAATGTTAACATTCTCTACCATCTAGGCAAAGCTAATGTGGTCGAATATGCCTTAGGTTGCCGATCTATGGGTAGCTTAGCATATGTAGAGGCCAAGAAAAGACAATTAACTAGAGAGATACATCAATTTGCTTGTTTGGGGGTTTGGTTAGTAGGCTCTGGCAATGGTGGAGTTGTACGCATAAATACTGCAAAATCATCTCTCATAGTTGAAGTAAAGGGGAGGCAGTACGAGGACCTAGAGTTGGTCGAGTTGAGAGAGCGAGTTCCGCAGTAGAAGAAGCCATTTTAGAGCTCAAGAGAGATGGAGTTCTCAGATATAGGGGTCGTCTGTGTGTTCCAGATGTAGTAGGGCTACGAGACAGGATTATGTCAGAGGCACATTATTCATGGTACTCCATTCATCCTGGTTCGACGAAAATGTACCATGACATTAAGGATGTGTACTGGTGGAACGATATGAAGAAGAACATAGCTGAGTTTGTCGCTCAGTGTCCTAGTTGCCAGCAGGTAAAGGTAGAGCATCAGAAGCCCTGAGGGCTAATGCATACTATAGATATCCCGACGTGGAAATGGGAGGCGATAAACATGGAATTTATCACGGGTTTACCTCGTTCTCATTATAAGTACGATTCCATATAGGTGATAATTCATAGGCTCGCGAAATCAGCTCATTTCCTACAGGTTAGATCTACATATACAGTAGAAGACTATGCAAAGTTATATATTAAGGAGATAGTGCGGCTACACGAGGTACCAGTATCTATTATATCTGACTATGGGGCCCAGTTTACAACATATTTTTGGAGGTAATTTCAGAGAGGTCTAGGGACTCGGGTGAATCTCAGCACAACTTTTCATCCACAGACTGATGGACAAGCCGAGCGCACAATTCAGACGCTCGAGGATATGTTACGAGCATGTGTGTTGGATTTTAAAAGAAGTTGGGATGAACTTCTACCTCTTATCGAGTTTGCATATAATAACAGTTACCACTCCAGTATCCAGATGGATCCATACGAGGCTTTGTATGGGTTTAAGTGCAGATCTCCTACAGGGTGGTTTGATGTTGGAGAATCTAGGTTACATGGACCAGACCTGGTTCAGCAGGCCATATAAAATGTAAAGATTATCCGGGAGCGACTGTTGACAGCTCAGAGTCGCTAGAAGTCATATTCTGACGTGCGGCGACGAGACTTAGAGTTCGGGGTTAATGATTGGGTATTCTTAAAGGTGTCGCCTTTGAAGGGCGTGATGAGTTTTGGCAAGAAATTCAAGCTTAGACCACAGTATATTGGGCATTATATGATCATTCGTAGTGTGGGCCAAGTAGCTTATGAGTTAGAATTGTTGTCGGAATTGGAGCCTGTCCATCCGATTTTTCACGTATCTGTGCTACGGAAGTGCATTGGTTATCATAACCGAGTGGTGCTCACGGATGATGTACATATTACGGAAGACTTGTCATACGAGGAAATTCCGGTTTCCATCCTAGACCGACAAATCCACAAGCTACGAAATAAGGAGATAGCCTTCGTGAAAGTTTTATGGAGAAGCAAGAAGGTGGAAGAGATGACGTGGGAAGTGGAGGAAGAAATGAAGTCTAAATATCCCCACCTATTTCAAACTGAAGATATGGCTTGAGGTGGGATACCTCAGCACCGCTCTATTCAGGCTAGTAGGTCGTCAGGTAAACTCTTATTTTTGACTTTCAGAATTTATAATGGACAACTGTGTGAGGCCAAGTGTTACTATTTGTAGACATTGGCCAGGTGTGGCATTTATAGTATATTTTCTGGCTACGTAAATGTTAGTTTTAATCTAGTGTACGGAGGAGACTCTAGCAAAATTTTCCCAAAATCTCTAAGAATAAACATTTGAGGACGAATGTTTCTAAGAGAGGAAGGATGCTACATCTCGTGTTTTCGTACGTTAAAGTTTCATCTTCAGTTAATTAACGTAGACTCAGGGATGAGATTTTCTTGATATTATAAGTACTTATGCTATTCATAACAAGAAATAAGTAAGTTTCGTGAAAGAAAAGGGTAAACAAATCAAAGAAAATGAGTTTCGTTGAAGGTTGTCGATTTGGGATAAAATTCGGTCCGAGCTATAATACTCGATATTAATGGACTAGTACCATACAAAGTACCATATGACCATGATAGTATGATGTATAAAGAGTATTAAAAAGAGTAGTATTTTAAGTAATTTATGATTATTCTTAATTATGTGGGTAATTGGTTAATTATTGATTTAACCAGAGATTAACCATGTAATTAAGGATTTATGGATAATTGTAGGTGGGGAAAAAGCCCCCCCACGTGACAGCAAGTGGAGGAAGATTTAAGTGACTCTTGCCTTTAGACAATTCAATTAGGAGGCACGTGTACAACATTTTTAATCCATCCCTTGCCAACACGTAAGAAGTGGAGTTTATATTAGTCGTCTCTAACTTATCTTCAATAGATATCAAATTCATTTTAGTAAGGGAATTACACAGAAAGGCAAAACAAGGAACGAATGTGGGGGAATTTTTAAAGTTATGTGAAACTTCGTATTACAATAGCAACGGCAGTTCATGGATTAGTAAAGGAATTCATAGAAAAATGCACTACATAATAACAAAGGGATTTTGCAATTCTAAGGGAGTACGGTGTAATCCTTCTCAAGAATATCATACAGATTTTTCCCTACTCTATGTATGTTAAGTCTAATCCCTTCCTTCATTTTGGCATGATCTCATAATTACATGTGTTTGATAACGAGGCACAAAGAGAAGTTCATACTCCCGAATTTATATACATTATCCTAATCTCATAAGTTACAGTATTCTCCCTTATCAGGACTTTATATTCAATTGAGTATTGTTTCCTTCCAGTCAAGAGAGAACAGGTTTTGTATATATATATATACAATATTACAGTATTTTCACCACCATCGATCTATAATCGGTGGGTAGGCCCCTATTGGGCAACCTCTGATCATATGGTATGTTATATATTGAGCCTGTTGTGGCGGAGTGCCTATGAGCGAGCCCAATTGGACCAGATACAGAGCCTAATATGGACGAGCGCCTATGAGAAAGACTACTACGGCAAAGCAGTTATATATGTATACCGAGCCTTATAAGGTCGAAAAACTATTTTACTTACTATATTGAGAGACTTGAGTCAGTATCAACAGGTAAGCATATCTTCAGATTATCTTTGACACCCAGTTACTTCAGTATTATATTATCAGTTTTTAGTTATTTTATTGCCTTGCATACTCGGTACATTATTTCGTATTGACGTCCCTTTTTTTGGGGACGCTGCATGTCATGCATGCAGGTCCAGACAGACAGACGGGTAGACCTCCTCAGTAGGTGTTGCCCGAGTCAGCTTTATCAATAAGCTCCACGTCCTTCGGAGTTGTCGGGTCTAGAGTTTTGTGTACATCCTGTATATAGGTTATGGGTAGTTCGAGGCCCTGTTCTGATCACAGTACATCTAGCAGTAGAGGCTTGCAGACATATCCTGTCAGTTAGTGCAGTATGTTGGGCTTGTAGGTATATTTTGTTGGTTTGTCAGCCGTAGTAGCTATGATGGCCTTGTCGGGCCAGCTTTATATTGAGGTTTAGTCAGCGGTAGTTTCCGTTCAATTTTATATTTTTCTTCGTAAATTGTCTTGAAATGTGGCCCCATGGCCAAAGTATGACATTATATATTAAGAGTCCCTTAGTAGCAAGTTGGTACACAAGGATAGATGAGGCACCGGGTGACGGTCTCGCCCCCCAGGTTCGGGGCGTGACACCAAACTTATCCAAGGGCTCGAAACGCCACGAATAACTTCAAAACCAAGAATCGACGATAAAAATTCGTCTCTTAACTTTCAAACTTCGCTAAATGTGTGCGAATCACACTTAGACACACAAGTTCCAATAAACTAAATGAACCTATTCAAGGTCCCTGAACACCATCCAGAGTCCGATAAAATCATATTACACTCCAAGTCAAACCTAACAAATTCAAGAACCTTCAAAATGTAAAACTCCTATAATACACGTTGAACTGCTCTTGGACCATCCGATCAATCCAAACATATGACTAAGTCCGAAATCACCTTGCAAACCTATAAGAACCATCAATTCCTGATTTCAATGTTATTTACTCATAAGTCAATCCTTGGTCAACTCTTCCAACTTAAAGCTTCCGAATTAAGAATTATTCTCTCAAATCAACTCCAATGAAAGTCAAAACCAAGTCCACCTGCTGAGTCATAATTCATAATATGAAGTTAATAGATGTCTCAAACCGCCAAACGACATGCTAAAGCTAAAAATAATTGGTCGGATCGTTACAAGCAACCAGCTTAAAAAGATCACAAAAAGCCTAAAATTTATTTTTCAAATCGAGAAACACCTAGGATTTTTCTTCAACTCACAATCTAGATAAGTTCTAGAAAAAATGCAACAATATGGACTACATAAAATCTCATCCCACATGGCACATGACTTACTAAGAATGTTCTCATTCCGACTCTCAAACCAAAGAAAGTATTCACGGAGCCAAGAGATATTAAGCATTAAGCACAAAGTGAGCATAAGTCAAGAAAACAAGCCATAGGCATCACAAAACATAATATCCAAATCATCAAGGCATCATAAAAAAAAATTGAAACATAGGGAAGGTGATATACATGCCAAGGCCTTAATACGCTACTGTAAAACAATCCAAAGGCTCCTAGGAATCTCATAATTATTCCTCCTTTGATTCCCTTAATCCTAATCTACTCACTAAATTAAAAATGTTCACCCGATTCAAACTCCATCCCATGGAAAAGACTCAAAACAAAATTGCAGGGGATTATTATTTAACTAAGGAAAACTATAAGACATATTGTTGTTTTTATCTAGTTTTTAATTTTTTTGTGTATTATTTAGACTTTAATCCCTCAAACAAACTATCTAGGAGGTCAATCATTGGGAAAAGTCCAATCTTTTTCTTATTTTTTTAACAAGCTACTAAACTACTGCTAGAGTACTACACTACTAGCTATGGAATTTATGAAAGTAAACTAAAATCCAGAAGCTATCTAAATATGAAAAAAAAAAAACTAACATTATACTAATATAATACTACTACAAACCAAAGAGACTCTTCCATCCACACTTAAAAAGTAGTGTCACTAATGCGTAAATAAAGCAAAAAATAACGAGGGTGGAAGAAGAAACTCCCTAGCAGAAAAAAACCATGAAAGTAATAGCGGCTCACGGGGTACTTAGACTTCTCCATGTATGATTCTTTTTTGCGGGCACCTCACGTTTAGTTCTAACAATTTAGATCATTTTTGCACATTTCCTAAGGTCTTGCTTTCCATGTCATAATCCTACAAAAAAAATGATAAATATTATAAAAATAACACAATAAAAACATAACAAAAATAAAAAAGCAATAAAGATAGGTTGCCTCCCAACAAGCACCTAATTTATAGTCACGGCACGCCTTGAACCACTTTTTGCCTCCTCCTCAAACTTATGAATTAAGCCCCTAATT
The DNA here is from genome assembly GCA_005239505.1 of Nicotiana paniculata. NCBI lineage: Eukaryota > Viridiplantae > Streptophyta > Magnoliopsida > Solanales > Solanaceae > Nicotiana > Nicotiana paniculata. The sequence goes on from ML317652.1 coordinate 92,035, forward strand.
TAGCTTCAAGGTCTCGGCTATGCTCCTAGGATGGTGAGACAAATTTAATTGGACCAAGCAACCAATGTCGCATTCCGCACTTTCTGGCCTTCAGATGAGGTATGTAATTGTGTCTCTCTGGCACGATAAATTCAAGAATGTAATCACTTTGTTTATTATTAGTTGGATGATCAAAGATTTTCGATTTCTATGTCATCATCCAAACACAATATTAAAAAATATATGAATGAAGACCAATGCATTCCAACTCTAGAATTGTATTATTATTTACACCCTCATATATAACATTATCTACTTCCTCACATGATTCTAATGCATTTTTCTCAATATCAGCATCATCCAAAAAAATATGGCCAAATGGTTGACTTTTCATTTTTATATCCTTAATTTGGCTTATAATCTCTTTTTCAGCTTCACATAACTCATGACTATTTTGTTGGGCGTTAGACGAATCAACCGTTGCATTCAAATTATCCTTGAAATCATGAATAACACTAAAAAATTTGTTGATCTCTTGTTCAAGCTCACACCTTCCTTCTATAAAGTTTCTCATCCCATCAGTAATTTAGACCCCATATTTCTTTATAAATTACTTTTAAATATCCATAATATGTTCCACATCCTCCCCTCATTACTCCTTTCAAACTCACAAGCATTGTTATAATCGTCATGACAAGGGATCCAGGTGGGATAACAACACTTGGGACAATTATTTCAATAGTCATCATAAATAGTATAAAATTTAGATGGTGTTCACCACTTTCTCTTAGGATGTTTTCATATTGTCCCCATAAGTGGGGTCCTCCACAATATGGACAAGGATTGTAAAAAGCAAGAATACTTATATTCCGCTACTTTTTATTCAAAGATGCCATACTAACATAAATAATATCAAACTAAATTTTAAAAAAAACTTGAAAAGATAATAAGTGAAAATCTAATCTAGACAAATAGCTAATTCAAAATGTCCGCAATAGCATCAAAAATTATTGCGGTCAAACGCACACACAAGTATACACAGTTGTCAAGTAATAAACTGACTATAAGTCGACGATCGAACCATGAGGACTTGTTATAAACTATTAACTAAATTAGACTATCCTAATTATCTAAACAAGGACTAAATCTTGAAATATTTAACTTCGAACTAATTAAAATAAAAGAAAATAACTAATGAACTTCAAATAGAGGACAAACAGATTTTTATGTTATCAATGCGAAGAAAACAATCTAGTTTTATGGATATCTAACAATCGTATTGCATTCTTCACTTGAATTGACTAACTATTTAATCTGGTTTATTGGTTGAAATGGTTAATATTGCTTATAAGAATCTTTCGTGTTCTTACTCACTTATTAAAGCTAACCTAATGCTCATATGTCTATAAAGTTAGAATCAACAAGAATGCATTCATAATTCTCATATAATAACCAAGCAAGGCAATTAGCATATGTTATCCGAAATGCGAATTTAGTCCCTGATGCCCCGGTTCAAGAACTAACTCTACACAATTCTTATGCAATTCAAAATTCTACCTTCGAATTTAATTCTAGATTTGTATAGTGTAACGACCCGACCTGTAATGACCCAACCGGTCGTTTTGAGCATTTGTACTTAGCTCGGTAGTTTACGGCCATGAGTAGATTCTATGATGTATTAAGACTTGTGTGAATCATCGGTTTTGGTTTTAAGGTTATTCGGAATCGGTTTGGAAGAATGAATTTTATTGTTGAAGCTTTAAGTTGAAAGAGTTGACCAAGTTTGACTTTTTGTGAATTTGATGCTGGAACGGAGTTTTGAGTGTTCCGTTAGGCCCGGATGGTGATTTTGGACTCGACCATATTCCTGGATTTGCATTTGGATGTTTCTAGAAGGTTTCGGCACAAGTTGGCAAAAAGTGAAAATTGGAAGGTTTGTAAAGTTCATAAGTTTGACCATAAGTTGACTTTGAGGATATCGGATTCGGACTGTGGTTCCGGGAATTGGAATAGCTTCGTCATGTCATTTGGGAATTGTGTGCAAAATCTGGGAATCAGGGATGATTTGATATGTTTCGGCACGAGTTATGGAATTGAAAGTTCAAAGTTCGTTTAAGTATGGTTTGAGGTGCAATTCATCGTACCAATGTTGTTATGTGTGTTTTGAGGCCTCGATTAAGTCTATGTTATGTTATGGGACTTGTTGGTATGTTTGGACGGGGTCCCGAGGGGCTTGGGCGTGTTTCAGATTGATTTCGGATCATTTTTCTCCATTTTTGCACTACTATTTTCTAGTGTCTCAGTGTTACACCCCATGTTTTCGTACGTGAAAGTACGCCATAAATAAATTGATAAAATCTCGGAATTGAGATGTTACATCCTGCATTTTCATATGTTAAAGTTTGTTGTAAGTTAACCGCCGTAAGTTCGGGAATGAGATTATTTTGAGATTATAGGCATTATGTTATTTCAAACAAGTGATGAGTAAATTCGTGAAGGAGAAAGAGTAAGCAAATCAAAGAAAATAAGTTCCGTCAAAGTTTGGAAATTTGGGATAAAAAACGGTCCAAGATATAATACGCCATATTATGCACTAGTGTCATACAAGGTACCACGGGACCATGATAGTAAATGTGGCATGAAGTCAGAATTAAGTGGTTCTAGTAATCATGGAAAGGTAAAGGAAGAATGCGATAAAAACAAAAAAGGAATGAGATTACACTTATTCATCTCCTACGCATATGCTACGATTCCAGAACATTAAGCAAGCACGACACCAAGGAGAGGAAGTAAGGGTTCCGGCCCCGGATGTTATTGATAAATAAAGAGCAAGCGCAAGATGTAAGTTAAGACAAAGGAAATAACCCAAGAAGGATTACGCGGAGTATTGATATGAGAATGAACCAACGAGCAGTTAGTAGTTGATTCAGGAAGAGTCTAGTTATGGCTAGACAAGAGGTTGCAGATAAATCAACAGATAATGCAAGATAAACATAGTGAACCCCAACATGGGGAATTCAGTCTCGCAGATATAACATCGGAACCCTTGAGAAATATTTAAATAGTAGTTGGGGCAGTTAAAGGTATCGTATGAGTACTACAGAAATAAAAGAAAATTCCGCTAGGAAGACAGTCAAGGCTTCAATTCAGAAGCAACCGCACGAGCACAAGTGCAAAGAGGTATGTAACTACTGATATATATAGGCAAGTAAGAACATCGAAAACTTCTTCGAGTATACAATATAACAAGCTCACAACTTTACAAGAGCCAGAGGGTCCTCCCAAAGTACTACCATGAAAGACTAGCTGAGGAAATAAGGAAGAAGGCTTCAACCTAAGCAGAGTGACATAAAAGAAAATGGTCTTATAACAACAGTCTCACAACAACATTGTATGCACTCCATAAGAAAGTGGCACCTACCGTGGCTAATAAACGAGAAGAAGAAAAGAATCAAAGGGTGATATTCAATATCATATGGGTTGTATGGAATTCCAATTTGTGTGGGCACTAAGATAAGCTAAGCAAGCACTCAATAAGGGGACAGAAAGACTAGAAAAAGCAATAGCTTACGTTTAAAGAAAGTTGAAAAGGAACGAGAGGAATTATTCGATTGATGATCCATAGTAAGTTGCATTATGAATACACTCAAGATTTCGAAGTATTATCCATGCAGCATATATGTTGACAATCGTACAGCCGCAAAAGACTCCAGTATAAGTTAAAAGGAAGAATTGGGTCCAGGTCATAGACAAAGGATTGAATTGTTAGAAGATTGTATCATGGATATTCCATAGCGTCCATAAAAGACAGAAAAGCTAAAGAAATAACTAATACCATGATCTGTAGATCTGAAGATAGCTTAAGCCTACATAAAGTCTGATCAGAGGGAAGAGGAAACTAAAGAGTTACACCAACTAAGTAAATCAGGAGTCTGATTATTGGACCTAGGGAATTATAGACATCGTGATTGAGAACCTTGAAGAATCACTCTTAATATCAGAGGTACAAGAGATATAGTATAGTAGCCATATTCTATAACAGCTCCACGATAAAGCCAGTTAGAAAAGTAACAGCCTCATAAGAAGTCAGTATGAAGCTCCAATCGGATTGTGTATTCACCAAAGGTGCAAGTATTATAATAGAGCTTCAAGTTGTGGATATTAATTATACCTATGTAGAAGGGAGGCCATGAAAGAGATAGAAGATACGATGCAAAATTTTAAGGTAAGAAAGGTCAAGGTGAACAACGTATGAGATACTTAGGTGCAGAAGATTGTGAATAATCCATACTTTAGATAGAGGGCTAGAAGCGTTGGGATTCAGTATCCATGAAGGATAGCGGTGACATTAGTGGCATATCTTCCAGCCTATGATTTCTAGGTATCGAGAGGTCTAGTTAAGAGAGTAAAAAAAGAGATAGAGATGATGTGATGTCTCGCTTAATGTTCCAAAATAATACAAGGAAATCTATGGTGCAAGTGAATTGAAGGAAGGTTGCGAGTAGTATAAATGGATATGCGTAGGTCGCAAGCTAAAGTATGGAAGAGCGACAAGGTTTGAGGTAGACAGGAGTAAGGATAAGAGAAGGCGAGTGAGAAGGTGACGAGAATGGATAAGTCCTCGGGATTAAGCGCATGAAAACAAGAAGAGATGATGGTTTCTCTAAGTTATATAAAGCTCAGTATAGCCTGAATGAACTCAAAGGAGTCTAAGACTAGTAGCATTTAAAAAGAGATGGAATGATGCCCCGCTAATAGAGTAAGGGTGTAATTATGATAGATGAAGGATGACGTTTGGTCCTTCGATTTGAGTAATGATTTCATGAATTGTACAGGATTATAACACTCACATAAGGTAAATCACATTGGGATGCTATGAAATATGGTTATGGAAGTATAGTATCGTATCGCCCCCAGGTGGATCAGGAAAATCATTTCAAATGTTCCACGATGCAACGTGAGTCCTAGTGATTACGTAAGAGGTTTCTAGTTATCAGTGGTATATTGTAGATCAATATTGAGGTGAATCAACAATGGATGGACAAAAGTCACAAAGAATGAGATGAGATTAGGCCGTCATTCTTACGATGAACAGTAATGAGGAAGCATTAAAGGACTTAGATTTATACATATAGGATAAGCAACGAGAGTAACCTGGAGTTTGGTAGCAGACCTCAGTAATGATAAATCGAAGTAAGATTAGGGTATAGTATGACCTACCTAGATGCAATAAAGTCATACGGATGGATAAACGAATCTCTGAAATAAGATATAGCAATATCCGTAAGTTCGACAAAGTACCGAGCAAAGAACTTCAATATACCTATAGATGCCTAGTGGGATCTTGCCAAGCTCTGTATATATTTACAAAGTGAGGCCTAGAGATTGTCTAAAAACTAAAGGAAAAAAGGAGAGAAGAATCGTATAAGCACACTCACAAGGTTAGAGTCGTACATACAGCATGATAAAAGGTAGCAACAGTTACGAGATTGGAAGGATTCTGACTACAAGTCGTGGTGTGAGAAGGAGGCCTAAGGGGGGAATGCCCTGAACTTTGGATTCATTCACAGAACAATGGCCTAGATGGCAAGAGGAGCACTAAAGTATTCACAAGAACCATAGGTTATGATAATGATAAGTGTATCAGTCAATATTCGAGGATGAATGTTCCAAAGGGGGAATGATGTTACACCCCTTGTTTTCATCGTGACAGTACGCCATAAATAAATTGATGAAATCTCGGAAATGAGATGTTACATCCCGCATTTTAGTACGTTAAAGTTTTTGCCGTAAGTTAACCGACGTAAGTTAGGGAATGCGATTATTTTTATATTATAGGCATTATGCTATTTCAAACAAGTGATCAGTAAATTCGTGAAGGAGAGAGAGTAAGCACATCAAAGAAAATGAGTTTCGTCAAAGTTTGGTAATTTGGGATAAAATACGGTCCAAGCTATAATACCCCGTATTTATGGACTAGTGTCATACAAGGTACCACGTGACCGTGATAGCAAAGATGTATAAAATGTGTTAAAAGTGAATAGTATTTTAAATAAGTTCTTAATTATGTGGATAATTGGTTAATTATTGGTTAATGGGAGATTAACACGTTGATTAAGGATTTGTGGATAAGCTTAATTAAGTTATTGGATAAGCTTAATAAATCCAAAAATGTGGAAGAAAGGCCTTGAGTCATTGTGACTCTTTGGTCTTGATAGTTAGGTGGCATGCGTATAGCAATTTTGGATAAAATAAACCCCAAAAGTGAGGCCCACAAATCTTAAAGGTAAGGGATTTCATATATCTTGTAAGAGAGTCACTTACGGACGAAAGTCTAAACAATATTTCATATGACAATTTTACAATGTGAGATAGATTGACGTGACTTTGCTTCAACAAAAATTTCATACGAAATTATACTGCGTAATAGCAACAGGTTTTGAAATTATAAGGGAGTAGGGTGCAATCTTTCTCAAGGATATCATTTGAATTTTCCCCTACTACGACCCACCATTACGTGTTGCCGCAATTGATGTGTGTTAGAGGGATTGTCAAGAGAATCGGCTCAGGTATGTTAAGGATAAACCTTTCCTTCATTTTGGCATGATCCCATGAGGACATGTGTTTGATAACGAGACAAAAAGAGAAGTTTGTATTTCTGAATTTATTCACATTATCCTAGTCTCACAAGTTACGGTATTCTCCCTTATCGTGACTTCAAATTCAATTTAGTTTTATCTTCTTTCAGCTAAGAGAGTAGAGTCTATCTCTCTCTCTCTCTCTCTCTCTCTATATATATATATATATATATATATATATACATACATACATACATACATATATATATATATACAGTATTATAGTATTTTCACCACTATCAAGCTATAATCGATGGGCAGGCCCCTATTGGGCAACCTCTGATCAGATGGTAAGTTATATACCGAGCCTACTGTGGCCAAGCGCCTATGAGCAAGCTTAGAATGGCCAAGATACAGAGCCTAGTATGGCCGAGCGCCTATGAGCGAGCCTACTATGGTAGAGCAATTACACATACCGAGCCTTATAGGGTCGGACATCTATTTTACTTACTATATTGAGAGAGTTGAGTCAGTATTAGCAGGTAAGCATATCTTTAGATTATATTTGACTCCAAGTTAGTTTCAGTTATTATATTATCAGTTTAGTTTCAGATTTCAGTTATTATGTTGCCTTACATACTCGGTACATTATTTCGTACTGACGCCCCTTTTGTCGGGGACGCTGCATTTCATGCATGCAGGTATAGACAACTAGTTTGATGAGCCCTCATAGTAGACGAGGTTAGCACTCAGCGAAGGATCGGTAAGACTCCACCTCATTCGGAGTGCATTCGAGTCTATGAGTCATCGTGCCAGATATTTGCTACAAACTTATGGGTATGCCGGTACCCTGTCCCATTTGATGTCAAATACTCTTAGAGGCTTTGTAGACAGAGGTTCATTTTGTATAGTGTGTGAAATGCCTTGACGGCTCATATAATATTCATGTTTTAAGAAAGATGGTTCATTGATACAGTGTTTCCCACTGATAGTTATACATTACGAGTTGTGGCCATGTTGGCCCAGTTACCAATGTTAGTTCGATAAGAAAGATATGTTACATTGGTACTCGCTTGAGTAAGGTACCAGGTGCCCATAGCGGCCCATCGGTTTGGGTCATGACACTCAGTCCTTCATCACGTTTGGTGGCAATTGTCGCGAACGCGTAGTGTATTTGGATGGCAGTAGCAATTTTTCATCGTATTCGCGTAGTGTTGGGCCAAGTCTTCTTTGCGTTCGCTTATGATGGATCGCAGACATGTAGGGTTGAGCTGGAACCCGGAGCTGAGGCTTTCTTCGTCACGTTCACGTAGTTGGAGCCGCGTTCGCGAAGGTCTGAGCCAGTTGTGAGTCACGTTCGCGTGGTGTTTACCACGAACATGAAGTGTATTATGGTGGCAAATTATTTTGTTCATCGTGAACGCGATGGTGTTGATGCGTTCGTGGAAGACGATGTCTGGGTAGTGTATATAGTACTCTCTTTCGAAGATTTCAGGCATTTTTTGCATTTTTGGAGCTATGGAGCTCTAATTGAGACAATTCTTGAAGAAATTTTCACCATATGAATTGGGGTAAGTGTTCTCTTCTCAATTTTGGTTATATTTCCTGAATCTATCTTTATTTTTATCAATTGGTTGATGAATTTAAAAAGAAATTTGGGGCTTTTGGCCTAAAGTTTTATAATATAAATTTTTGAGTTTTGAACATTGAATTGGAGTCGGATTTGAGTAAAACTAGTATGGTTGGACTCGTGAGAAAATGGGTTATCGGATTTTGTGAGTTCTGTTAGTTTTCGAGACGTGGTCCTGGGTGTGATGTTTGGCCGGTTTTGATTAAGGATTCGATCCTAATCATTTGGAATTGTTTACTTGAGCTTTATTTGATGTATTTGGGTTACTTTTGGCTAGTTTTGAGTCGTTCAGAGGTCGCTATGTGTGTGATGGCATCTTTGGAGCATCGCTTGGATTGCTCGGCATTGGTATTGGCTTGTTCAAGGTAAATAACTCTTCTAAACTTAGTGATAAGGGTATGAACCCCCAAATTACGTGTTGTGTGATTGGGATTGAGGTGACGCATATTCTAGGTGACAGTCGTGTGGGCGTGCATCCTGTGAATTGTGAATCCGTTGTTTCCATGGCACTATATAGTGGTCCTATTTCATTGATATCTGTGCTTTCACCATGTGACAAAGTAACTGAGCTATCAATCATGCTAAATATCATGTTTAGGCTTTATGCTGATATTGTTAGGACTCATAGTGGTCGTTTCTTGCTGTCATCTCACTTATTCCATTGATATTTTGTACTCAATTATATTCATGCATTCATATCATATCTCAGTCTTAATTGTTTTTTATTGATACATCATATCATTGTTGTCGGGCTAGTTTCATGATATTGTGAGCCCGTGAGTGAGACTAGATAGATTGATGACTGAGTGAGGCCGAGAGCCTAATTATAAGTGATAGTTATGGGATCGGGTTGCACGTCGCAGCATGTTATATTGATTTATTCCTAGATCTGGCTTATGATAGCGCATGAGCTGTAGGAGCTCCTCCGGAGTCTGAACACACCCCCAGTGAGCGCGGTTGATTATATTGAGGATGGATCCCTGGACATGGATCTTGTCCGAAGCATTTATATACCTGGAGATGGATCTTCTCCATGGGGCCATATTGTCCTTCCTCTGTACTGATTGACTGATGATCAGTGATGTATATATTCCGGGATGGATCTTCCCTGGGTCCTATAGTCCATATACAGTACCGAGGGTTGAGCGTGATGAGTGGAAATTATAAGACAATGAGATTGAGTACTCTGAGAGTGTAAACATGATTCATCTCTGAGATACAAGGCATTTGCATGCACACATGACATACAGGCATAGAGATGCATTTTTTCCTCATATTATACGGTATCACGTCATTCATGACTTTTTACACACATTGATATGTGGGCATAGAGAGGTATTTTACACTTGTTATTTGGAAAGAAAATGAAACATCTTATTTATTGTGGAAAGGATATTTAAAAAATTACAATTTTCAAACTTACTCGTATTTTTGGCATTTTCGGTAAAAGATATGGGAGCATGACCATTTTCCGGAATTGTGAATGAGCTGAGCATTTTTACTTCCGATATGCCTCTTCCATTACTTGTATTATGGTGTTATGAACTGTTGTGGGATATTGGTATTGGACCCAACCTTGTGTTAACTTGTCACTGCTTTCAACCTGAGGTTAGGTTTGTTACTTACTGAGTACATGAGATCGGTTGTACTCATACTACAGTTCTGCACCTTGCATGCAGATGTTGCCTGCTGATGTTGTTGTGTTCGATGGGAGCTGGATTAAAGATGTACCTGCGTCCCGGTTGTAGCTGCCCCTTGTTCGTGGTAGCTTTAGATCTGTAAAACTCTGTTTATGTACTTTTCAAATAGACGGTGTATTTATTTTATTTCAGCTTTGTAAACCCAAATCTTAGAAGCTCATGATTTGTACTACTAGTCCTTGGGAAATGTACAAAATTCAGTAAATCACTATCGTTTATTTGTCTTGTTAATATCACTAGAATTGGATAGTTACTAGTTGGCTTACCTAGTCGGTTGGGTTAGGTGTCATCACGACTAGTGGATTTGGGGTCGTGACACAACCGGTCGTTTTGCTCTCTAGATACTCATTCCCCTAAATAAGACTCCCCGTATATGCTTTTACTGTTTTACAACTTGCGAGGATAGTTTGTTTGGGATTTGGAAACGTTCGGGTTTAAATCGAAACACTTGATTCCTTGGTTTGTCTTTAAAAGGCTAAGTTTGACATGGGTCAATACTTTGAGAAAACGACCTCGAAATCGAGATTTGACGGTCCCAATAGGTTCTTATGGTGATTTCAAACTTGGGCCACTGTTCGGATCGGTTTTTGGATGACCCAGGAGCGTTTCGACGCTTAATATCAAAAGTTGGCACATTAAATGTTATAAAGTTCTTTAAATTTGGTTTGAACTAGGATTTGGTGTTATCGAGGTCCAATTGGGATTCCGAGCATGGGAATAGTATCGTATGGTGATTTAAGACTTGCAAGCAAAATTTGGTGTCATTAGTCTAAGTATGTTTTGACGCGTTCGGAGTAAGTTGGAAGAACTTGTAGTTCATAAGTTGATTCAATTTGGTTTGGGGTGTGATTCTTAGTTTTAATGTTGTTTTATGCGTTCCGACGGTGCGAGCGAGTCTGTTTTATGATTTTCAACTTGTTGGTATATTTGGACGGGGCTGGTGGCCCCGGATACCATCCAGACGATGCGCGGAGGCCTTTTTGGCTTAATCAACTGAAGCTCTCAGCTTCTGGGCGCTCCGCAGGTGTGAGCTCGCAGAATCGAGCCAAGGACAAGAGAAGCGGGCTAAGGACCGCAGAAGCGACCCAATGTGGGCTAGCCAGTGACCGCAGAAGCGAGGCAGGTACCGCACATGCAGAGGTGTGGGTGCGAAGGACATCGCATAAGCGGGATGGGGTCGCAGTTGCGACGCACGCACCGCAGAACCGGTCTCGTAGAAGCAAGCCACTGGTCGCAGAAGCGAGGGAGCCAGATGAGGGGAGGACTGCATCTGCAAGGCCCTTTTTGCAGATGTGGAGCTGCAGATGCGACAATGGAGTCGTAGAAGGGAAAATCACTAGAGGCGGGATGGTTTATTTAATGTCGGACTTAGGCTAATTGGCTCATTTTCCTTCATCTCTTGGGCGATTTTGGAGCTCTTGGAAGGGGTTTTCACCTAGCACTTTGAGATAAGTAATTTCTATACAATGTGAGTTTAAAACATATATTATGGGGAGATTTTAACATATAGAATGGTGAAAATTATAGGTTTAAATGAAAAACATAGGTTTTGATAAAAAAGGAATTTAGCCACGAAAATGGTTATGGAATTTAGTGAAAATTATATATTTGAGTTCGTGAGGTTATGGGTAACAACTTTCTTCGAAAATTTCCGGAACCTGGGTACGTGAGCCCGGGGTGAAGTTTAGGAATCTTCCAATTTTGGGTTGGGTAATTATTCTGATAGTTAAATCATGAACTTTTGAACATGTATTGATTAATCTATATAACATTTTACTAGTTTCGATTCGTTTGGCACCGAGTTGAGGATTTATAGCATATTTGTGGATCGAAAGTGAACTTGAGATGAGGTAAGTCTCTTTTCTAACCTTGTATGAGGGAATTAACCCCATAGGAGAATTGAATTAGTATGTGCTTCTAATTGTGGGGCTACATACGGAGGAGGTGACGAGAGTTCGTGCGTTGCTACAATTATGCTTATGTCCGGATAGTTTAGAAATTATGCAATACTTGTAATGTTTTAAATAGATGTATCTATGTTCGTGTCGTTCGACCCTTGGTAGTGCACAATATGTATATATATATATATATATTTGTATTTTGGATTGGGCCGTACGATCTCGGCATACTTTGTGCGTAATAATACTTGGAGCCTAATTATACTTGATATCATTTCATTGGCTTGAGAGGTTTAATTGCTAACTGATGGAAAATGATTTGGGAGTTACTATCAGTTAAAGAATTTTTTATTTACTTCTTATTATTGAGTTTTTAGTTTCATTTATATGGCCCATGCTTAATAAGAATTTAAGTATTTTATTGTTAGCCCATAGTAAGTGTCGAATCAACCCTTCGTCACTACTTCTTTGAGGTTAGACTAAAGACTTATTAGGTACATGTTTTTTATGTACTCACGCTACAGTTCTACACTAATCGTGTAGGATCTGAGGCAGGTGCATCTGGTTATCATCCCGGCGCGCACTCCTGATACTACGAGACTTTGCGGTGAGCTGCCTTCCGAGCCCGTTATGCAGCACCCGAAGTCTTTCTTTTGCATTTACTTCCTCTCTATTTCGTTTCAGACATTAGTGTAGTATTTTTGTATATTCTACTAGTAGCTCATACACTTGTGACACCGGGCTTGAAAATTATGCTAGTACACACTTGGTGATTTTGATTAAATACTTCCTTCATTTGTGTTTAACCAAAGAATTGGATTCTTTCACCAAAGCTATTTTAAGAAGAACACGGGTTTCTGATAACCAAAAAATAAGATTATAATAGTAGGCAAACTTGTAAATGGAAAGCAGTAAGATGCATAGAAACAAAGTATATTGCAATAGTGGTTCGGGATTTTTTCCCCTTATAGGTTATATTTTACTCCCTTATATAGGGAATTTCCTAATATAACGTCTGCCTTTTTTAATGATTGAGCATTAATGACTAATAACGACTTCAATGTAACATTACAATGAATCATCTGTAACTGTTGAGTGAATGTTGTGTAACGTATGGATCTCTAATTTGAAGATCTCTGAATCAGCCCTTTATTCTGTCCAAATACACTTTTGACCATGTCACTTCATCTTCTCAATTAGGTTGAAACTTCCGTAGCTATTTAACCCGTTGATGTGATTTGTCGTGCCTCTTTGCCTCGTACCTCTTCTTAGAGTCCCGTCCAGCTGTCGTGTCTTCATTTCTCCACATAGACTACTGAGTCATCAAGATTTGTTACATGTGTGAATCTCTTTTTTTACCAATACAGATAGTCCCCCCACTTACCATATATTTAACAATTAATATTTGGTAAGTGGATACTCATTTATGGCAGAAATATTTTGCCGCCGCTTTACTCAAATCATTGTATCTTTTCCTGTACGTAAGCACCGCTTGTCACTTCCATTTAATGCTTATGCCATGTGGCATTCTTGGGTTGGTTCTGCAATTATTCAGCGCCTTTTAGGGCTTTTTTGCGGCTGCACCAACCACGAAGTAATTATGGCTTTCACATCATTGCCCTTTTTTTAATATTTTTTTTATGGTTGTCTTCGAGTATAAATACCCCATTTTCCTTTTCATTCACGAAAAGCTTCTAACTTTCAAACTTTATTTGTAAAGAACTTTTTTCTTTGCCTTTGTAGATATGTCTTCTTCAAACCGATCTAAGGGAGTCATAAACGTTGATGAGTTGACACCCTCTTCTGCTCCAACTTGAAGTCGGAGGGGTGGTAGAATGAGGAGTTTATGCTCTACTCCTTCGAGAGGTTCTTCATCTTCTCATATTGTTTCCCCTCCTTCTGCTAGGTCTTTAATCTCCCCAAGAGCAGAGACCAAGGGTAGACAACATCACGAACCCCTACGCGAACCACAGGTTGATGAAATTATTCCAACTGAGTTTACCTTCACTAGGGATAGTCAGGTTCTTGTAGACCAGTCTTCATCCGTTGAAAGTGTTGATAGGTATCCCACTCTTATTACCGAAGGTTTGATTCCCCTTGTTCGCAGGGAATGTTCTTGGGAGTCTGATTTTCCCATTGTTATTCCGAATAGTAACCAAACAATAACGTGTTACAAGACGAGACATTTTTTTGTTTACACTTACCCTTTTACTCTAGGGTTTAGACCTCCTATTGATCCAGTCATCATCGAATTTTGTCGTTTCTACAACATTTGCTTAGGACAAGTTGGTCCTCTTGTGTGGCGGGTTGTCTCGTGTCTTAGATGTTTATCTTCTTTAGCCTCATTTCCTTTTTCCTTCAATCACCTCATTCATCTTTATTCTCCTACCTTATTTCGTCAAGGGGTTTTCACCCAGGCTGCTAGGACCAAAAGAGTGTTGGTAACCCCTTATGACGATAAGGGTAGAGGTTGGTACCTTCGTTACGTTGTTGTGCCCACTGCTGGTTTAGTGGGCGAGGAAAACCTTCCCTTCCCTGAGAAGTGGAATCGCGCACGTGAGTACATTTTAGCTCACACCTGTTATTTTTCTTCTCTTTGCTTTAAGTGTTTAATTAAAACCGTAGCTATTTTCTTTCTCTTTCAGCAATCATGGGTACTGTTGAGAATGTCTCCGGTATCCGTGATTGGGTAGAAAAGCTATTATCAGTTGCTCCATTGGAGGAAAGATCTTCGAAGTACTTCTCCGTGAAGTACGGTTGGAAAGTGAAGACCCATGGTAAGTGAAACTTTTGTTTTCGCTTCTTTTCCTTACTCGAGCTTCTTTTCCTTCATCTATTTAACCCTTTTCCTTTTGACAGGGTTTTCTGCTAGGGGGATATGTGCTGCATCCGTCCTAAAGATGTCTTTGGCTCAGGCCCAGGAGATTATTACTGGTTCCTCTTCTTCCAACAGGAAAGTTGGTGGGTCTAAGACCTTTGAAGAAGAAAAAGAAGAAGAGGAGGGAATTTTAGTGCAAAGGTAACGTAGAAGAAGGGTGGTCTCAGACGACGAGTCTACACCTGTGGCCATGTCTTTCGTACCTGTTGTCAGACCTCCTACCCCAGGGGATTCTTCTTCTTCTCTTGCACATGATTCTGCGGATCATCTATTCCACGAAGGTTTTGGCCCTGCTGTTAATGAGGCGCCTCTGGCTGTTTTTGCTCCCCCCTTTAAATAAATCCCTTCATTTGTTCCGGTTATTTCCACTGCTCCTTTGGCCATTTCTACTCCTGTCGCTGCCTTGCCTGTGGCTTTCTCAGCTCCTCAAGTTTCCATGCCTGTCTTCAACTCCACAAATTTCATTGCCCGCGGCTCCTTCATCTCAGCTTGCTTCCGTGCCTCCTACTAGAGAAGTAGGGTATTCCAGTAGGGAGATGAGGCAAGTGCTAATTGAGGTTCCGGCTGATGGGAGCCTTTTTAAGAAATCTGGCCAACCCGAAGTGTGGCTAAAGCCTTTGATTGGCCTAACAGAGAGGACCAAGCTTTATAGTCACAGTTCTCTTACCTGGGCTAATGAGGTTGTGGATTCCTCCTTGAAGGTAACGTTCGTTCTTTTGTATCTCATTCTTATGTAATTACCGTATCTAATCGATTTTGTTTTTGTTGATCAATATCATAGGCACAGAACTCATGAAGAGCATTTCTAACATGGAGCAAGAGTTAAAGGAGTGGCATGCTGAAGCAGGGAATTGGAAGGGGCAATATGAAAGCCTCAGGCTCAACATGGAAGCCTTAGAAGAAGAAAAGAATACCTTGGAGCGGCAGTGAGAGTTGTGGTTGTGGAGTTGGAAGTGGAGAAGGCTTCTTCTAACCAAGCGGACAAAGATAAGAGCATTCTTCAGTCTTCGTTCGTTGACCAAATATCCCGTGCCTCGGAAGAAGTTAGGATCTTGAAAGCTTTGCTAGAGCAGAAGGAGGAATACTCAGGCGAGCTTGTGTAGTCACTTACCCGAACTCAGGAGGATCTTTGCATTGCTTTAGACAAAACCCAATCTTTGAAGGAGTCAATTGTACCCTTCAGGGCTGCCCATGAAGTTGCTGAAGTCGAGAAGGATGGGTTAAGAGCTGAGCTTCAGATATGGGAGAAAGATGTTGGCAGCTATCTTCAGATATCGAAGAGGTGGCAACTGTCGATGTTAGTTGGGCGTACATGAATTCTCGCCTCGATACATTGACGGAAATGAGTCGGGGAGATTTCGACCTTGATGCCTAAATTGTTAAGATCAAGGAAGCCATGGAAAAGCTCAACAAGGTTTGGATCTTTCCCCACCTGAAGGTGAGACTCCTGCTGTCCAAGCCTCTTCTACCCAAGCTGCTCTTACTCCTTCTGTTGATGAATCCCCCTCCTCAAGAAGATTAAGATGTTGATTCACCCCCCCCCCCTTTTTTATCTTTGTCTCAATTGGTGGTTACCCCTAGTCCCATCGGGGGTAAATTTGTATCTCTTTAAAGTCTCCAAATGACAACTTAGGGGTACCTCAATGTACAAAAGATTTATACGGCTAAGTATAAGTTAGCACTTAGTTTTTACTTAGCTGTTTTAATATATTAATGCAAGTATGACTTTTGTTTTCCGTTGAGTTTCTGTTTCACTCTTTAAGTCTTTTGCATGCTTTATTTTTCGAGGTTTTAGTTTTACCTCTGAATTTTGCATATAGAATGCTTTAGATTACTCGTACATTTTCGTAATAGGCACGGTGTCATATTAAATGTGTGCCTTTTTGTAGTAAGCATAATTTATGGAAGAGGGCCCTTTTTTGATCGACACTTAATGAAGAAGACGTCTCAACTTCATAAAGGTGTAATAATGCAATAAAGTGATAGGAGTTTTTCACATGTTTAAAAATGTTTCTGAGGAAAGTTTTTTGTTTGATCTTTCACAACTTTTTACATGTGTTTGGTTATCGTCTAAAACTCATGTTGCAACTGTTTTCTTTTAATAGATTTGATATACACTTGTATTTCGTAACTGTTTTCCGTATGTAATAGTTTTTGCCAGTTAATACAAGAGAGAAACTATTTTTCATTCGTAACAGTTTTTATTCAAGTTGGGGTTTTCACCCGTAACTGTTTTTGTCGACAACAGTTTTCAATAAGCGCGAGGAAAATGCTTTTGCATCCGTAACTGTTTTATTTGATAACAGTTTTCTATATGAGTACAAAGATTTTGTGATTGTTTTTAGTTACAACAGTTTTTCTTTTGAACAACTACAAAGATGTGCATTTCTTCCTCGTGGCTAACATTGCTAACATTTTTCCTTTTAACCTGAACATGTTCGAAGGGCTTTTGGATTAGAGGCTTTGTGTTTGAGTCTTTGGCTCTTTCGATTTTGCTTGTATCACTTGGCTTGCTGGATAGATGGATCTTCAGGATCGAACTTTGACTCTTTTATAGTCTTTTTTGCTTCGTTTTTGCCTTCCATACTGTATAGTCCCCCAAGTGTTTGAGATTTGAAGAATGAAATCTCGAGCACTTGACTATTCCTTCCTTGTGGTCCTTTTCCTGAAAAGGAAAAACATACGGGACTCGAAGGTATATAATTTTTAGATGATGACTGCTTAACCCTTTTTGAAACGTCCATCAGAAAGTGTAACCCTGGACCGAAAATTTAGTTATTTCCTCGCGTCTTTACAGGCCTAATATCATCATCTGATAATGGGTTTGCTTTATGCCTATCATCTAAAAAGGTTAGTAAAATTTCAAATGTTCAAAATAAAATCGAACGTGTGATACCTGACCGAGGGTACTTCTTTTCCTTAAATAGTACTTCTTCAAGTGAATGGCATTCCAACTTGTTGTAGGATTTTGCCATCCATAGCTTCCAACTCGTAGGCACCCTTCCCAGCTATGCCTCGAATTTTGTAGGGTCCTTCCCAGTTTGGATTTAGCTTTCCTGCGCCTGCTTCTTTCGTTGATTGAAAGACATTTTTGAGGATGAAGTCCCCAATCTTGAAGTACCTGAGACGAGCTTTATGGTTGTAATAACGTTCTATAATTTGTTTTTGAGCTGCCATCCGTATCAGTGCTGCTTCTCTCCGTGGTTCGAGCAGGTCCAGATTGGTCCCCAATTCGTCGTCATTTGCTTCCTCCATGGCTGTTGTGAACCTTATGCTTGGTTTGCCAATCTCCACAGGTATTAAGGCTTCTGAGCCATAGACAAGTGCGAACAGAGTTTCTCTCGTGGCTGTTTTCAAGTTGTTCTATATGCCCATAGTACCGCAGGTAACTCATCAGGACAGTTTCCTTTGGCTTTATCCAGCCGCTTCTTTAAATTATTGATGATGACCTTATTCGTTGAATCAGCTTGACCATTAGCCACGGGGTGGTATGGCGTTAAAGTGATCCGTTTGATTTGCCAGCTTTCGAAGAATTCTGTGATTTGCGAGCCTATGAATTGTGGGCCATTATCGCACACGATCTCCTTTGGTATCCCAAAGCGACATATTATGTTTCGCCAGAAAAAGTTTTTAACTTCCTTTTTCTCGCACTTGTTTGAACGCTTCTACCTCTACCCATTTTGTAAAATAGTCGGTTAGCATGAGCAAAAACCGTACATGTCCTTTAGTTGTAGGAAGAGGTCCTACTCTGTCCATACCCCATTTTAGGAAAGACCATGGGGATATTGGATGCAATAATTCCGCTGGTCGATGCATGTTATTGGCAAACTTTTTGCACCTGTCGCATTTGGATACGAAGTTCTCGACCTCTTCTTCCATCTTAGGCCAATAGTATCCAGCTCTAATTAGGGTTTTCACTAAGGATCTCGCCCCTGAGTGATTTTCGCAGTGTCCTTCGTGGACTTCTTTCATCACAAACTCCGTTTGGTTAGGTCCGAGGCATTTTGCTAGGGGGCCCCCGAACATCTTGCGATATAACGAGTTGTGAATGAGGCAGTACCGTGCAGCTTTGCGGCGAAGTGCTTGAGCTGTTTTCTTGTCTT